>JAVSBS010017762.1:121645-132765 GCA_033124195.1 Coracias cyanogaster
TTTAAACTAACAAGTAACTGATGTAACTAGACGTAACTGAAAGCTGTGAGATCTAAGAAAGGTTAGTGTAAAACTTAAAGAAAAATTAAGTTCAGAATAAACTAAACATGCCTCAAAAGTTAACTTATCCAAATTTTTATTGCCAAATAAAGATTGTTGACATTCCAAACATCAAGGGAAGTTCAGGAGATTGTCTCAAAACATAACTCACATTTGTCTGTCCTAAAGACTGATGCAAATCTTTTTTGGTAAAGTACAAACTAGTTGTCCATCTGTCATTATAAGCTGTTGAATTTAGTAACCTTCTGGAATTGTAAAAGGGACATGTTTCTTTTCGACTCAGCCAAGCAAAGGAGTGCAGTCCCTCCTCATTTAATTACCCACCATACACCTAAATACCAACTGCCATCCCTCAACACTCTAGCATTAGCTGTAGCAGCTATCTACTGCAGCATCCATTTCTCTCCAATTCATCATCGTCAGCTTTCTTGCTGACACTCTTAGAAGCTGCCTAGTTGATGAATTGCTCCGTTATTCATCCTATGTTAATCCGAGGCTGACGCAAGAATACCTTTCTGAAGACACTTAACAATATTAAAACTCGGCACTACCAAGCGTCCTCAGTGTGCATTAAACCTCCCATTTGGAACCAACAGGATTCCTCATGAATAGATATGAATAAAATACAGTTACTAAATCAACAGGCACTAGGTTTACTTATCCCTTTACCTATAGGCAGAGCTTCCACACAATTCCTTGCTTCCCTGGAAGTTACATGCAAATTCTTAGAAACTGGAAGTACTTTGATCCATATAGGATTGAACCCAATTAATGTTATATGAAGTTGATATACGGAAGTTTCTCCTCTCCTGCTCTTCAAAACATCGGTATATTTTGTAAATGCCACAGGTCTCTAAAAAAGTTCTTTAAAGTCCATAAACTCAATAAGCTGTTCTCAGGAAAGCCAGTTGTACTTTTTTTCAGTTTTTCAAGGTGGATTTGATCTTTAGATAATGTTTTCTTCAGATTTTTTCCCAAAGGGTTATGTTAGTCTTGTCACAGAAAGAAAATTTATCCACAGAGAATGAGCCCAGAAGCACTGAAAGAAATTTCAAAATAAGAGACTGAAATCTCTGTAAACATGTTATTACAACAGCTAAATATACTTCCCTTCTAAAAGCAAATGCAGTCACCAATTTTACACCTGAAAGAGAGATACTTAAGTGTCATTTTTCCTCTCAAGGTGTTTTAATATACATATTAAAAGTCTTCCCGGCAGAATCTTGGTTTAACCCTTTTCTGATCCCTACTATACACTCTGTGCCCAGATTTTGTATGTGCCCAGAATCCATATAAGGAGACTTGCATCAGATTGATTCAGAGGCAGTATCAGATTTCCACAAAAGCCTCCAGTGATTTAAAGAAGTAGTAATCTCCTCGTAAACTGACCACATATGAACCTCTCTGACTATCCTTATCTTTATAGATTATACGATAATTAAGCAATTAAAGAACTATGAACAACTTGTCTCTCCATCATCTAACACATACCATTTTCTCACCGAGCAGACAACCTTCACAGCTAAAACGTCATACCTTAAACAGCTGGGCCTATTACAGCATTTTAACCTTCAACTTTAACACACAAACCAACTGCTAGAGAACACACTTGTCAACAGATTAGATGTGTAGTATTTAGGCAAAGTTAGTTTGGAGCAGGGAGTGGCAACAGTTTGGCAATTTTCTGAAAAAACATCCATGTTAATTTCTGATATAGTGGTGCAGCTGTTGCTCCTTCAAAGGGAGATAAACTGAAACTAAGAGCAGTACACACAGATGAGCAACACAGCTCAAAAGCAAACAGCACCAGGTCAGAGAATTTTTCCGTGCGTTCTCCCTGTTCCTGCAAAGAAACCAAAAATACTCCACAGCAAACAAAAGTGAATTTGGCTTGCTCTGCATCTAAAAATTGAAAATTATGCATTAACTTTTGATATAATTATTTACCAGTTATTACGTTAAGCTGCATTAAGAGGAATATTAACAGATTTGCTACTGCTTCAGAGTCTGATAAATAAATGGAAGCATTATGCAACATCAGCTGAATGTTTTAGTCGAGCTGCCATTTAAATACATGAACCAGAACATTAAGTTTTTATTAATACTTGTGCTAGATGGATCTGTTGCTTACTTTTTAAGATTTCAGGTGTATTCCCATCTCCTAGACACTAATGAAGATAGTAAACTGCAGATAGGATATGACATTTCAACCAAGTAATGGTTACAAAGATTTCTAAAACAATTATTTAATCTGAATTAGACAAAACAATAAGGTTAATTATTTCCACAGCTGAAGGATTTAAAGAATTTAGCAAAGTCTCACTTCTCTCTAGCATCAGCTAGTCTGAATATAGTCACATCCTTGAAATTTTCAATGGCCCAGATGCACAATCAGTTGACAGCAATTAGGAGTTTCAGACCTTAAGGTAAACGTTTAAGCAAATGTACTTCTCTCTCCAAGGCTCTGCTCTACATCCTTAGTACCAAGCCACTTTGGCCATCATGCCAACACAACTACTCTGAGATCACATATGGCAAGTTTGATCACAGCTCTGACCTGCCTGAAAAGAAAGCCAACACCATGCAAAACAAACTCAGAAAACCCCTGACCAGTCCAGAATACCAGCTGACTTTTTAAGCCAGAAACTGATCCACCAGATAAGGGTATAAAATACTGCATTATCTTCCCCGCCTCTGCTCTGACATCAGGAGCCACTCTGATGCATTACCCCTCAGAATTCCATTGATGTAGCTTTCCAGTGAAGTAACAAGATGTTGTTTGTCAGGCTGGGATTTTTTTTCCTTTTCAAACCAAATGAAAACGGCATAAAGGAAACAGGTGAAGAACCATAAACATTTATAAGGTTCTACACCATTCAAAGTCTTAACTGGCCCACTATGAATAGGCTGAGATGTCAGTCAGCTACCACACAAATTGCTCCACGGTTCATCCCCTTTAAAAGCAGGTATCCTGAAGACCTTCTCACACAGGCACTTCCTGGAACATTGCAATGAAGTTATAAAATATCAAAATACTGCTCTGTTACACCCTGTGCCGGAAACACAGAAAATCTCTAATCCACACAGTATGGAGAAAAGTACAAGTAGTCAGGAGCAGCTACAAAATGTTAAAAAAAAAAAATTAAATTGATTCCCAAAAAAATTACCTCCAGTTTGCTAGTCAACCAATATATACCACCAAAGACATCAAAGGAAAACTCAGCAACAGCTATAGCTATTTCTATTTCCCCTCAAGAGAATGATTTTTTACGATGACCTGAGAAGCAAAATTTACTACTTTGACACCAAGTATAAATCAATTCTCAAATAAAAAGTAATTGAAAATATCTTTTCAATTTTTACTTAATATTTTAAACCATGAGAATAAAAGAGTTTCTTAGCATTACCACACTCATTCCAAGCACTAAAACCTACTAAAATAACTGTGGAGTATCCTGAAAGCTGCAAATTCTAGTACTCAACCCAGACAACAGAGGTTTAGTAACACAATTGCCTGAGTAGAAGCACTTCAACTTGAGCCATCTCGTTGCTCTCAGACACCTGATTAGCCTGCAATGACACCTTACTAATGGAAACAAGAACACCACCATGCAGGGGCAGCTCCACTAATGAAGCTGGGTATTATTTCCTCTTCGAAGTTGTCACGGTTGCTTTGCTCATTCAAACAAAGTTTCTTCTAGTAATCTAAACTCTGCTATTAAAAAGCTAGCTCCACTTCTATTAAACATTTCCGAGAAAAACAACCAAAAGAAACCCAAATGCATAAATTAACTGCACTGCACAAGGTAACATGGGATATTTTCTCAAGTCAAAAGTAGAAATGTTACGTCGTTTCACTCTCAGCAACTCAACTCTTTATCTCACCACAGCAAAGGGATCTAACTCAGATGATAAATGTTACACTTATCATCTATCAAACATCATCTCCAATGTCCTATGCAGATCTAGATCCTCCCCCTGCAAAGCCACAGATGTATCTTATGTGGTACTTCTACTGACTGAACCAATTGTATTACGTATAATGAGATTAAAAAGACTGGCAGTTTCACTGTTCCTACTAGTTTTCTTAGCACTGGGTTATTAAATTTCAATAAAATGTCAAAATCAACAGAAAATTTTCTTAGTATGCATTTTGATTAAAATCAACACAGAAAAATTCACACAGCCCAAATGCAAAGTTATGTTTAAAGACAAAGGTCAGTGAGTGAGGGCATTTCATTACTTCGCAGCTTTCCTAGGAAGGCATGTCCCCCATCTCCCCTCTTTCCTGCCCCCCGACACTCCATATAAACAATCAAACTTAAACTATTGGCCTCAGTGGCAGACTCCTGCTGTACTTCAATCAGTCTGAGCCGTCAGGGGGATCATCTGGTAATTAACATGAACACAGGTCTATCCTGTCAGCCACAGAATATATACCACATCGGATCCAATAATACACCTAATTAATAGGTTACTGCATCAGTATGGATTCTCCAAAAAAGAGAGCATTTTAAGGTTACAGACAGCAACTCACGTCAGTTCAAACATACGTGCTTTTCTACTGAAGTCTACACAACTCAAATCATTGTAAGTATCCCATTCCTGATTTGGTGGAAGAAAGTTTTAATTTAAGAAGGACTGAAAGAGATAACCTGGTCAAAGAAGTTACTGAACTGCAAAAGTAACCATTCATTTCACGTCCAGCCTTCTCTTCACATACACAGCATTCATCAAACACCAGCAACTCTTTTGTGACTTGACCTTTTCTCTTTTGATGCATGCAAACTTCATTTTCATAATTAAGACATTCCAAGTGCTCTCTTAAAATCTATTAAGCGTTTCTCTGTTTTTTGTAGTTGGTTTGGGGTTTTTTCTACTTTATTATACTATTAATCAACACAGTAAGTTTTTCCTTCGTACGTTAGGAAAGCTTCACATGCCACTCCCTAATCCAACCAGTACTTGGTCACATTATTTCTAACCATAGCAAGAGATTTTTATTTGATACTAGTTACTTCGGAAACTAGCGTGTACAATTTCAGGTGAGGAAAATGCAACACAATTCCACCCTTAAAGAACAAGTAACACTAAACGCAAATGACGACAAATTAAAACAAGTCTCTCCCAATTCAAAGACAAGTAAGGCAGCAGCTCTTGAACAGAGCTGAGCCTACCATGTTTACTCTTAAAAAAACCAAACTCTCTGACGACAGACATTTTAATAATCAGTTATTAGTAAGCAACAGTGAACAAACTGTTTTCAAAACATGAGCTTAAAATAACTGCTTTACTGACTTAGAACTTTTATCAGTCAAAACAACACCCATATTTTTAAGTTACATGTGAGGTGACTGCAATCCTATCAATGTTGCAGATACAGCTCTAAAAATAACTGATTTTAAAGAGCGCTCAACTGTTGTCAGCTGGGGGGAACTTTTGAATATTTTCCCCGAAGCTAAAAAAAAATTTAAAAACTCTGAAGTGCAATGCAGCTTTTGTTTTAATACAACAGGAGGCTGCCAAGGAATTACAAAAAAAAAAAGAAAAAAAAACCAACACAAACGCACCTCAGAACATCTCTTATGATGTTTTTGAACACACAAGTTCTAGAAGCTTTATAACCTCATCATTATGAAACAACCAAAAATCAGCAAAACACCTCAGACCACTAAGATTTACAGATTATTAAAGAACCAGATGCAAAAGAGCACTATTGATAAACAGCACACAAACAATACTCAATACTCTCGCTGCACTTTTAACTTTACAACTCAAAGTCTAAAAATTAGTCTGAGACTGTCTGGGCAAACACTTCTCATATCTTAAATTATATTTCTCTCTTGACTTTGCATTGAGAGGCATGCTTTGTAACAAAATATCGGGGGTTTATTGCAAGAGGTGATACAACAGACCACGTGCCAATGTGGTCAATGCCCCTTCACCAAATCTGACAAGTCAGCAAACCCTAGCTAAGCACAGGCTACATTTACATAATCACAAACAATAAGGGCACGTATGAGATAATTTCTCAGGGAAAACTTATTTACAACACCAGAACACAGTTCTTCAGTCCTAACTCACTCAGACACTGGGCTCTGCAAGTTCACACGCATTTTTCTCAGTTACCACTGTAAACAGAGAGAGAAACATCCAAGAAAATTTATCCTCCTTAATCCCTACCTAGATGCTTTTACAGCTAGCTTTGTTATAGCTGCTGGTCAGAAAGAGGAAGCCTATTTATCTCCAAAAGTTAGATGCATGGCTTAATTTACATTTAAAGGTAGTCACCTTCAATCCAAGTTTGACAGGAAGGCAGAAGTATCTGAAGTATAGTTTACAGAAGGAAAATTAATTTCTGATAAAATCTGCATCAATACCTTTCTAAAAAAAGTTCAGAGCACAGGTTTGATCTGGGTATGTTCCGATCAGGTTCAACATTCTGACCACTTACAGGCTCAAGAAAATAAAACGCAAATACAAAAGTTACACTAGTCAGACCTCAGTTAATAGTTTAGGTATATTTGTTCACAACATGCCGAAAGAATAAAGTATCTCATTAATTTCAACAGGTCAGAGTGCAGTGCAACTGCAGAGTTGGAAATGTCCAATTCATTAAAAAAAAAAATAACAGTGCGATAAAAAGATACAAGTTTACTAATTTTCCAACAAAGGGGACCACTAAAATATACAAGTTGTGAGAAAATGCCAACCTGGGTTAGAATAAAAAATGTTAGTATCTGAGCAGCTGAAATGCAAGAAAAAAAAAAAAAATCAGGTCACATTTGATGGTGCAAACAATGACAGGAAATACAGCCTATTCCACATTCAGGAAGAGCCCTCTCTTCCCACAGGTTTGCACTAGTCTGATAAAAACAATCCAGCTTCCTAGTTATTATGATGTGCACTTTAAACATCCTTGTTAATCCACAAAAGCCTTATTTACACATCAGAAGTTGAAAGCACACATATGCAAAAATATCTGTAACCTAAACAAAACTGACTTTCATATTTTATTATGAAATAAGTCTTAAAAAAAAAAGTTTCCTCCCTATATCTCTCACATTTAAGCTATTCTTCAAAATCAAATGCTGTAAGGCAGAGACAGTCTACCAAGTTAAGCACTACAATTTTCAAAGATCAAACACCAGGATACAGTTTAGAAAGGAAAATGTGCTTTGACTAACACACACAACACAGCAACAGGCCAAAAAAAAGTAAATGTACATTCTGAAACAGAACCAGGTTAGATACTCTGCTCATCTAAACCGACAAGTCGACAAGTCCAATTCTATGTCTTCTTGCATACAATTATCTAAGAAGTAATCACAACACAAGCCCATTTCAGTTTTGTTTTTAAATATTGGCATATAAGAATAAATAAATAAACAGACCGCCTTGCATTCCAGTAGAGTGAGCAATCTCATGTTTTACTTGTTTTAATTCTTAGGGTTGTGACTTTATTTCTTCAATTTGATCACCAAAATAAAAGACAAAGGCTGATCATAATATTATTCTTCTCAAACATAAACAAAACCTTCAGGAAAATGGTTGTACAGTGACTAAAACAAAAAAAGAAACAACCTACCTAATGCACAAAACAAGAAACTGGAAGACGTAAACCAAATTGCAGGGTGAGGGGGGCAAAGAGGGAACACGAACACTGTAAATTTTCAGATTATATATATAAACACCTGCCCCTAATACTCGGTATTCTCAAAGATGCCATGGAACAACTGATGAAACTGTTAAGTATGCATTGTTAATCTTGCAGACTTTTCTAGCAAACCTATAGTTTGCTATTGCTAAATGCTTCAGAGTAGCATATAGTTCAAGGCATTTAACAGGGTGCCCCTTCGGTAACCAGGATAGACGTTTTACAGAACAACAGTTGTTCCAACTTCTAAACTCTTCATCGCTATCGACTATTCCGCCTACGTAATACTTTGTGTAAGCATACAATAAATGTTAAGTCCATACAAATATCGGTCCACAAGTATTTTGTTATTCTTTGGAAGCTTCTAACAGACTTGCTCATTTCCCTACTCGAGTCAGCGCTCAGAGGCCAGTCTCACGCCGCAGAAAAAAAAATAACTGGCGCCCCTTAGTGTTCAAATTTTGAAATCTTGAAGCAATTTAGTAGATTTGCATGAAACATTTTTTTCAACATTCCAAAAAGTTTTCTGCCTCCACAATACTTCCACCCAATTGCCAACGTAAACAGGAAAAGCAGAAAAGCTTAAAGAGACAGTAGACTTTTTCCTGAGACTATTTAGAAACAGAGATTTGATTTATTTTTCTTTTAAAGAAGAGTGTGAAGAATAGCTCCAACACAATCCTTAAACTTTTTCAGCAAGAGTCTCCACAGCTCTCATTGGAACTTCGATACTTCACAAAACGGATTTCTAGAGCTTTCAATATTTAAAAATGTATTAAAAGATGTCAGGATTTCAGACATTCCTTTTTCAGTGTCCTTTTCATATGGGGAAACGTTTTCCTTTCTTTTGTTCTTACGTAAAAAAAAAAAAAAAAGAAAAAACAAAAAAGGTTTCAGGCCTCTAGCCAAATACATTAAGTTGAAGAGATTCAGGAATTTAAAAATCCAACATCAAGCCTCTGGAAGGCTCATTTGTGCTGAAAAGGAGTCTTCTCAGGCAAGTTTCCTCTTGATGTTTATTGCAAATCTAACTATTCTGAAGCGGTTGTTTGCTGTGGTGTCCAAGAACGTAAGTTTTAAATAGTTTTACTTTTCCCATTTGTATTTGCTCCAACACAAATTCAAACTTCACCAAGAATCTTGAAAATAAAAATAGAATCTTCCATTATATCGCTTCCCACAGTCCATCTTTCAGTATTCTTCACCGAGGTCTTTTTTTATACTCCTCTATCATTTATTTCAGAAGGTAGCATTTTCTCGATATGCTATTTTTTGTTGTACTACGGTCACTATCTCATTTTTACAGTCTTGGGAGAGGGCGGGGAGTTCTACCAAATATAACCAGCTCTTTCATCTTCCGAGGTCAACAACTTCCCAAACTTCTTTTAGTGAGGAGGAATACGTCCGCAAACAAGAATCCTAACTCAAAATCTCAAAATTCAGTATTTCATGCTAATAACCCCAACAAACTGAAACTGTATAAATAATGTATGGTTTTACCATATTCTGCAAAGCTACCAAATACGATTAAACAGGTCTCTCTAACTCTCCAGAAAGCCTAGGTTTCAGGTGGTAAGAAAGGAAATACTTTTAACAATAAAAGCAAACCTGTGAACCCAAGCATAAAGCGAATTTAAAATACGAAGAACAAACGTATCGCTTTATTTTTAACACAGCGAGTCTGCTACGGTAGCGGGAGGGCGTATGGGACACATGAAGTTCCCAGCACATACTTTTTTTTTTTTTCCCTTTCTAAAATGTGAATATGCCTTTGTAAAAATGCAACCTGAAAGGGAGCTATTTAGGGAAGAAAAAAAAAAAAGGGGGAGGGGGTGGGCAACCCCCAGGAGCGGCCCCTCCAAGGCAGGAGCGGGGTGCGGGGCCTGGGGGCGACAGCGGACGTCTGGCAGGAGCAGACGAGGCAATTTCGTCATTTCTTTTGCCTCCCCCCGCCCCCCCTTCACTAAAGTCACCCGTAGGAATCTTTCAAGTTAGTTTCTTTAAAAGGTAAGGACAGCTGAAAGAAGAATCTGTTCGCTTCCCTCGCACTATAGGAAAATTATAATTAGTTTGTGGCCAGTTTGGGGCGGGGTAGTGCTGGAGCTGAAGAAAGAGCACAGCTCCCTCCGTCTTAGTCATTCAAGTTCAAGCAGCTTCCAGAAGGGCCAAATCTCGAAACCGAACACCCTCTCTCAAGCCCGCCCGCTCCCCCCGCCCTCCCCGATGTGGGCGTGGCTCCGCGAACGCCCCTCCCCTTAGTGGGCGTGGCTTCCGCCCCCTCCCAGGCCCCGCCCCCCGGCTGTCTCCCTGGCAGCTGCGGCTCTGGCCGCGGCGGCGCGCTCCGATTGGCTGGGCCGCGCCGGGCGCGCGGTGCCGAGGGGCGGGGCCTGGGGGGGGCTCGGCCCCGGGTCGGGGCCTATAGAGAGAGATCTTATAGAGGGGTCCTGTAGAGGGGCCCTATAGAGGGGTCTATAGGAGGATCTGTAGGGGCGTCCTATAGAGGGGTCCTATAGAGGGGTCTTATAGAGGGCTATAGAAGGGTCCTATAGAAGGGTCCTACAGAGGGGTCCTATAGAAGAGTCCTCTAGAGGAGTCTTATAGAGGGCTATAGAGAGCCCTATAGGAGGATCTGTAGGGGGGTCCTATAGAGGGGTCTTATAGAGAGGTCTTATAGAGGGGTATAGAGAGGTCTATAGGAGGATCTATAGGGGGGTCCTATAGCGGGAGCCTATAGCCAGGTCTATAGAGGGGCCTATAGCGGGAGCCTATAGCCAGGTCTATAGAGGGGCCTATAGCCAGGTCTATAGCAAGGGCTATAGTTGGGCCTATGACGGGACCTATAGGGGGACCTATAGCAGGATCTATAGTGCGGCCTATAGCTGGGCCTACAGCAGCCGTGCCTATGGTGGCACCTATAGCGGCACCTACAGCAGCCATGCCTATAGCGGGACCTATAGTGGCACCTATAGCGGTGCCTACAGCGGCTGTGCCCATAGTGGGACCTATAGTGGCCCCTATAGCGGTGCCTACAGCAGGAAGAGCAGCAGCTGTGCCTATGGCCGGGCCAGGACGTGGTCCCGTAGCACTATCTATAGGCACACCCATGGCTTTACCTATAGCTGTGCCCACCGCAGCACCTATGGAGGCACCTATACCACTGCCCATAGGCGCACCCATAACGGTGCCTATAGTGGTACCTATGTGCACACTTATAACAACATTCACAGCCGGTACCTATGGGCAGGGCCTGTAGCCTATAGCTGGCACCTACGCAGGTACGCAGAGCGTTACTTACAGCTGCACCTATAGCTGGTACCTACAGCCAGTACCTATAGCCGGTACCTCCAGTGCTGCTAATAGTGCCTATAGCCAGTGCCAATAGCTGGTACCTGTAGCTCTGTGC
>JAVSBS010017763.1:0-31026 GCA_033124195.1 Coracias cyanogaster
TCAAAGAGGAGGAGGCACCTCTATCTGTTTTGGTCTATTCTCATGGCTAATCAACTAATTTCCCAGCAGAGAAAAATTCTCTGCTGGTATCAGTCATACTGTCTGGTTGTGAGATTCATCCATATGTCAACTTTAATTCAGGACCTATTGCTCAGGCCCTAGCACTTCACCTTGTCCTTCATACATTGAGGTGATCATGCAAGTAAAAGACCAGAAAAGTAACCTAGGCATTGTGTGTAGGGCTAAAAGTAAATGCTGCTAGTTTATATAAGCCCAGGTGGCTTAGAAATTTAGACCAAACATCTGAATCATCTTCTGTTTCTGCAACAGCATTGTATTCTCTTTCAAAAATAGTTTACTTCAACTACAGTTCAAGTAGTGGAAAAAGAACTATAACATTCTTGTTATGAGGAGCTGTTCTTACATCTGAGGCTCGCAGTGGAGGTGTATGATTCCCATTTTCTCTTACCATTCTGACCAGGTGGAAACAATACCTAAAACTGTATTTGGACCTGTATTGGACCCTCCATCCAGCACTGAGCATACTTGAGGGTTCCTTCTGGCTGACCAGCCTGGAGCTCTTTCCAGATACCTGGCTTTACTCTAGACTGAATTCTGTTCTTGCCTTGCAAGAAGGTAATTCTTGCAAAATTTACCACTTCTTCCCTAAATCTGTCCCACAACCTGAATTTGTCTCATAACTGCACCCATGTCCAAAATGCTAGGCACGTGAAACGAGTATAGCTTGTTGTTAAAGGTAATCTTAATGGTAATTAGTGTTAATGGTAATTAATGTTAGATTTGTAATATTTTTAATTTCATACATAATTCAGCAGTAGTAGTTACTAATTTGACCAGTCTACAGCTGAAAATATTTTGCATTTCAAGGGGATAATAGTGGTTCTCAGCAGGTTTTTTAGTTGCAGGTAAAGGACAGCAGATACTCAGGAGAGCTGGTGTATGTAATGAGGAACACCCAGGAAACCGTTCGAACCGAACCAACTTTTATTAGCTATAGACAAAATGTATGACTTTAAGAAGCCTTTATTAGCACCACTTTTAATACTGCTACTAAAAATATCTATACACAGAGCTACTGAAAGCATCCCAACTTTTAAGGGTGGCTTGTAGAAGCGTTAATGAGTTTTGGCTGTGTCACTCTTCAGGGACAGACAGAAGGGGCTATGGTACCAGTCACCACTGCAGCACATGTGGCAACCTACTTTTCTGTTTTGTTCTAGCTCTGTGCCACCCTACTCAACATGCCTGTGGGAATAAGACACACAGTAACTGTGACCAGTTTACTTTATTAAGTAAATTTACTTAATAAAAGAAGTTAATTAAACATCTTGCATGGGTAATCTCTTTCAGTGTAGGCTTTTGGAGAATTTATTGCTTTTCCTCTTCATTGCTTTTCTTTAACTGATACTTTTGTTTCATTGAATTCCAGAATCATTCCACCTGCATTAAAAATTATTTCACAGTTTCTGATCAGAAAGCGTATATTGTGAGAGGTTCTGAAGTTAGAAAGTATAAATCAGGAGAGACTCTAAATTTTATCATGTCTTAGGAATTCATTTATTTGTCTGAAGGAAATGAGCTAATAATATTATTTCCAAAGGATATATGAAATAGTTTTTTTCTTCCCTCTCAGAAAACCAAAACAAACTGGGTTTGGTTTGTTGTTTATTTGCTGTTGTTTGGTTGGTTTTTTTTCTATTTCCCAACAAGCTGATACTTCTACAGGACACAATGTAAGTTGCATCTTATTTATGTGAAATTTTGTTTTGTAAATGGAAGATGGTATTAGCACTACAGTATGAGTATTTGAGACTTTGAAGATACAGTCTTTCTAAACAAAAGCAGGGAATATGAACACATTTTCTAGGGCAATATATATTGTTCTATATTTTTTAAAATAGAACCTTTTGTTTCACAACCATATATACCTTCCACTTGATGAGCAAATCAGCATAAAACATCTGAATATGGTTGGCAATTATTTTTTTTAAATTGACCACAAATCATAAAGAAAACTTGAAGTTTTCCCATATCTAGGGATTGCTATTTGCAATAAATAGTGCTGTGGTTCTTTTTGTTGAAAATTTCCAACTAAACAAAGATACTGACACAACAGAATTCCCTAGACAGGGCACACTTCTTGGGGGTAACTGCATTAATTCGTCCCTCTATTTGGTATTAGTTTTTCTAAAGACTTTATTGCAGCTGCAGCCAATTTGTGCATTGTAAAAAAATATTGAGGCCAGTAATGACCATCTGAACCCTTTCTTCCCACTAAAAGGGCAATCTATATTTAAAGAAAATTGTATTTGGTGTTTAGGAGATTAAGCTTTCTACAGGCTGGAATATTAGTTCTCCCAGTCATGCAGTTCAATAACTGACTCTTATTAGCTATCACTATTAGATCAATTTAAACATGAAAGGTGAAAACCTACTTTTTTAAAAGATGTTGGCAAAGCTCCAAGTGACCTCAACAAAGCCAGGATTTAGATGTAGAAAGGGCCTCTCAGAATTATGTTTTGGTTTGGAGAAAGAAAAACTCTTTCCACAAAAAAAGAAAAACTGGAAATTTACTAGATGAATGATTCTATCATGAACTTCTGCTTGTCTCTTTTTTTCCTATGCATGTCTCAGCTGGACGAAATTTTTAAATCCTGAATAGCAGTGTCAGTACTGAATATGAAGACCTACATACTGAGGTCAAAATCTGAAACCCAACTAGCTGATCTTGTGAAAAACTTCCACTGCTCTGTAATATAGGCTGGAAAGTGAAGTTTAAAATGATGGGAGTTTTGGATTAGTTTTAAAACTTTTTTTATTGATCCTATGAAAGAAGAGAAGAACATGGGACTTAAATATCTGCACTGCAACTCTCCCTGTAAACTCTGGCAGAGTTATTTTACTGTCTGAGATGCATGTTTCAGTGTGTATAATTTCATATATTAAACCCATAGGCTATCAGTTCCCCTGTGTCTAATAAACATGATCTATGCGGAATTGATTTTGCTTGGCCAGTTTCAAGATGAAAAGGTATTTTTATCTACTTTGCTAAAGTGTTTGTTGAGGTCATTTCACATACTGCAGCAGGAGTGAACATTTAGTGTTTTCATGAGATAGATGAGAGGCAAGATGATAAAATCTTGTTCAAATGAGTTGGCCTCCACCATATTAATCCAATCCCAGTGCAAAAATGAGACTGAAAAAAAAATACATGCAGGAAAAGCAAGGCACAAGCGCAAAGCCTATTTTTTTTTTTTTTATATAAGCTCCATGTAACTGTTTGTCTTTTATCTTCCCTTTTGGACATTTTTCTGGAATGTGCACCACAGTCCCATCTAATGTTGGGGTAAAGGCAACTCAGATGCTTTTATCTTTTTTTTTTTCCTTTTTCAAATAGTGCTCTGAGTCCCTCTCTATTATTCCTTGCCCTTTAGCTGCACAGAGACCAACTGCAGATGAAAAAGCTAAATGTTGACTCTGTACAAGCTGAGGCATGACTAAATGGTAGGCTATTCAACTGGTCATCTAAGACACGCCTCCTATCACAACCTCTGGTGAAACTGGTCTTATCAGTTATTTGGTTTTGTTCTTCCTTCTGACCAGATTTGTCCAATCAGCAAAAGAGACACTACAATAACGGGGGTTTGGACAATCATTATTACTTAAAGATGTATTGTAAAGATCGTCTAATGTTCATGCAGACGATGGATTTACATAAACTTTCAACATGTTTTTTGCAGTGCTTTCTGCCCTCCCCTTTATTCAAAGTTGTCAAACATTTTGACATGTTGACAAGTGAAGATCAGGTTCAAGACCATCTAAAGAACCTGAAGGTGTGCAAGTCTATGGGACCCAAAGAGGTCCATCTGTGGGTCCCTGAGGGAACCAGCAGATGAAGTGGCTAAGCTGACTTCTATCATATTTGAAAGGTCATGGAAGTCTGGTGAAGTTCCCATTGACTGGAAAAGGGCAAACATAACCCCCATTTTCAAAAAGGGAAAAAAGGAAGACCCAGGCAACTACAGGTCTTACCTCTGATGTGGGAGTCAGTCTTACCTCTCATGGGAGAGAGGGAGCATTAGTCTGTTTTTTCAATATCTATAGTTATTAATGTAAATCTGGAAGGGGGGAGGGTAACAAGTTGGTTGAAGTGACGCAATTTTTAATTGATATTGTATCAATATAATACTGTAGTAAAATTGTTCTAGCACAGAAACCTTGTGTGTAACTCTTATCAGTAAGCACCAAATCTGGCATGTGTCTTAAGCTGACCATGAGGCTTTATTTTTTATTTAAAAGAATAGAAAAAATCATCTCACTGTAAATATAATTGAAAAGGTTCCTAAAATATGGCAGTAAATTTTCCTTTTTGCTCTTACAGCTTGAGCCATCAGTAGGGTTAAAAAGAGAAGTGGTTGTCTAGCAACACTAACATCTTCATTTCTTGTTTTGCTTGTAATAACCTAGCAGCATCTGCAGCTAATGGGAACATACAGTTTTGAGATTTTTCTTATGGCTCCATAGGTGAAGCAAAATGCATTTTTAGTGGTAGGCAAGAAATTAAATACGATCTTTGTTTTAAAAATATTGTGTTGTCATTTTAGCATCACCTGGTAATGCACATGTATAGTAATTTTTACAAGGTAATGATAAAAAAAAAAAAAAAACCAAAACATATTTCTCACAAATAATTCCTGACCGTAGATTGAGTATTTCAAATTTTGAAATTACAGCAGGCATCCTTTGGATTCATTTGCGTATAACTAAAAGCACATAAGGTATTTTCAGCTCTTTTTTTTTTTTTTAGGTAACTTTTATCAAGTGACCACTAGATTTAGATGATGATACTTTCTGCTGAATTAATATTCTTTGCACTTCTTATCCTCAACAGACTGAGGTATCCAGTGACTGGATGTCTTCAAAGCAGAGGAACAGTAGGCTGAAAGCATAAGGGAGGAGAAGACTGATCTTAGAAAATGGATGATTTCAAGATATGCAGCATAAATAAAAGACAAATTCTTAAATGTGAATAGGGTTCAGAGGACAATAAGAAAGGAGAAAGATGGTGCAGCAAAGGAGAACTAGGCAGATGCAGTCAAAATCTAAGAGGAAGTAACAAGAGGTAGAGAAGGTCTGGAAATAGTATGTAGTTCTGAACTGGGTTCACATGTGAAATCAGGTGTGGAAGATGTAGTTAATGTGGTCCAGTGTGACTAAGTGAGTTAATAGCTCCTTGGTGTTATGCTTGCAAAGGGAGGACCTCAGTGAAATACTGCTAGTAAATCTGCTCAAAAATAGGCTGAATATAGTGGTTCTATCTCTTAATTGGTAGCTTTGTATTTGTATAGTAAAAAGCTTTAACTCCCAGGATAGAGGTGGGTTTTTTTCAAGAGGCAGTGGAGCAATAGTGAGGTTTTCTTTAAACCAACTATTTCTAAATCTATACATGTCATTTTGAAGTATAGAATTTTGAAAAACAAGCAATTAAAACATAAGAACTAGGATACTGGCTTTGATTAAACGTTCTCCTGGCTCAGCATCCTGCTTGTGATGGTAACCTGTGAAGGTAAGAAAAATTACACATATAGAAAGATTTCTTTTGGTATATCTTTCCTGCTTCTGGGAAATAGTTTTGGGACATGTCAAATCAGAGGCTGCATAAGAATCATTGTTTTTATGGGCAGTATTGGACATGTTTTCCATTAATTCCTCTCATTTTGGATCAATTTATACTTTGGGTCTTGGTGCTATTTGGATAGGAAGGTTCAAAATATTCTTGTTTTTTACTTTCTTCTGCTTGTTTTATCCAGCTGCCTCATAACAAGACTGATTTGCCTGTGTATCTTGTATGATGAGTAATAGTAAATATTAAATTCCTACTCACTTTCTCTGTATTATTCATGATTTTATAGCCTTCTATTATAGTTCTTCTCAGTCATTAATTCCTTGAAAAATGCCTCTCCTGGGAGGCAGGCAGAGTGCTCTGAAGCTGTCTGCCTCACTCCAGCAGGTAGGGCATGGTGCTGACATCCAGTTACATTTGACTCCATAGAATAGATGGCCAAGGAATATATCTGCGGGGAGCCTTTAAAAAATGCGAGTTACAACATGGAACATTATTTATCCCATATATGGTGAGCAAGATAATCAGAAGTATTTTATACTTCATTAAAAGGACTTGTTACTTGCAATTGCTAACAGTATGAGACTTCTTGGAGTAGTGCAAGGTTTTAATAACTCTTATAAGAAAAATGAATTTCTCTTATTTCTGAAGATAACATGGGCGCTCATTGATTTTCTCAGGTATTGCATTTAAGTCTCCTGGAAATTTTTGTAAATCTTAGGCAACTATTATTGCCCCTGGATAGTTTTTTCAATAAATAAAATTATTTTAGATTATCCTCTCCAAGATGTATGTGTAAATGCAGTGGATTCTCAGCTGAAGCTTAGAAAGTCAATGTCACATGTCTTGTATGTTCATTCTCTGAGAATGTACATCTGGTTACCACAGAAAACTACTATGTGAAGCATGACTGAAAAGTTAAAATACTGGAGTACAATATCAGAAATGAGCAGCCTTGGTACACTTACTTACATGTCTGATGAAGATTTCATGGAATAGTTATCTTCCCTAATTTTGCTATCAGTTGATTAAAGATTTAACAAAGGAGTTATAAATATCTAGTTGTACTATATTTGCCGTGTTGGCTGGGGTCAATAGCTGTATGGACAACACGAAGTAATTTGTTTCAAGTAATTTCCTTGTTGCAGGCGTTTCAGATGACACTGCACACAAGCTGCTTCCTCCCATCTACAGATGGGCTAACCAGGTGCTCTGATCTGTTGTTTCATATTTTGGATACATGAAAATGTTGAGATCCTGCTCGCTTGTGAAACTCACAGTGTTTGGACATGACTGAAGTCTTCTTATAGAGACTTGCTCTGCAGTTTCAACAGAATGAAATTTGAGCAGGAAGTGGCTAACCCTCCGTCCCACCCCAGACCATAGAGATGGTGTTCAGCGTTGGGGATCTGGAAGTAAAGGAGGTGAGGGAGAGTAAAGTAACCAAGGCCAGGACTGAAGATTTAAGATGATGTTTGAGGCATGAAATGGGAAGCAAAATGGGAGTTCAAGGAAGGGGGGCTTCTCTTGCTTCCCTCCCCAAAACTCTGCTCACTGTCCCCTTTCCTTGCATGGGTCATTATCCTTAGAGTAACAGGATCTGGCTCACTCCTCTGCCAGAGAAGCCCATGGAATCTTTGGGTTTTTCCTGTGGCTTTACTACTGTTCATAAACAGTGAATAACAGGAGTACTTCCCCACCTACTCCTTGTATGAATAGATACATTTGAAGCTGTGAAACATGCCAAAAAATACTGTGGTTAGACTGATACAAAACCCTAAATGAAAAGGGACAAGAATTTGTTGAGATTTCACATGTGACTGAATTCAGGTCCCAACACCTGATCTTGTTAACAGCAAAATTTTTCAATTTACACAGCAGAAGTAGGTATAACACCATGTTTTTTCAGAAGTGATTAAGTACTTTACAAGCTTCAGCAAAGCAAATGCAGGTGCTCACTGGAGGGTGAAACAAAAGAAATGAAAAGACTGGAATCACAAAATATTTTCTCAGTAGATCATATGGATTTTTTTCCTTCCCTTCTATCACCTTGTCATCTCACAGTCTTCTTTCCTTTGCTCATTGTTTAAGTTTGTTCTGGTTAGAACTACAACTTCATTTGCCACTATAGGAGCCATGCAGCTCTTTGAATGAAAGCATGCTTTTCAGTTGCTGATAATGCATTTGCTTTTCACAGATTCAGAGCATGGGGTTTTTCGGTTGTATAGAGCAAATTGTAAGGGAGTTTCTTAATGTTTTGTAATAATAATGTCAGTTTATATCTTAAGGAAGCTAAAGTTTGTAGAACTGTAGGTTAGAGCAAGTAACAGTTTAACTGGTGTAATTTCAGCAGTGTTTATTATACTCATCTCTGAGCAGGGAAATTGATTTATTCTTCTGAGGACTTCCCTGTCACGGTCGGTCACATTCCCTGACTCTGGAATCATCACTGCACATTAAGGCTACTTGTGAACAGTCACATTTAGGTGAACACCGTACCATATGATTCACAGAACCATACCATAACATAACAATTGGCATAGCACAGCACCGTCTCCACAGCTCCCTACAAATTATCAAAGCTCTGCTAAATATGTTAGTGCCACTCTTGGATGCATTGTTGCCAGAATTTTCTCCAGACCAGTTTTAAACTTTCCCTTGTCTTGACAATTACATGGCTTAGCATAAAGAATGCGACCACCAGCAGGAGAGAGGTGCATAAACAGATGTAGATTTTATTATCTATCTCCATGGAGCATAAGAGTCGTATAACATAGCCAGCAACAGAAGAAATAAACCCACTCACCACAGGTGACACAACAAAAGGGAAAACAAACCAAACCACAAACTCAATAACAGAAGGAAAAAGGAACCAAGCAGCCAACTCAACAACCGAGGGAGAAACCAACCATAGCCCGAATACAACCATAGCCATGCACAGACCACCCCGGCAAATGCCAGAGAGGTGCACCAGCAGAACATGGTACATTCCACAGAGGTACATGGCTAAGCTGCAGCAGATACCAAAGGGACAGATGATCAGATCTGTTACCTGTGTCCTTTCTGGCGTTCCTATCAAATCCGTTACCCTCATCCCGTCTGATGTACTTGTCCTCTCCTGCTGTTGCTGGGGAATCCCAGTTGCAGTGAGCAGTCGGGGGCCTTTCCGGTAATGGGGGAAAAACCCTGCATGGTGTGTCCACCCGCAGATCGGCTTCCAAAGTTCGCTGCAAGTGGGCCTAGCTTTTATACTGTTGGATAAACAATTCAGGTTGCATAGGCAATCTTCAAAAATAAAAGCGGGACACTTACTATTTTTCCTCCTTATTGGGTTATGTCCAAGGTTGGCCAAGCCTGGGAAGAATCTCAAAGAGGAGGAGGCACCTCTATCTGCTTTGGCCCTAAATCATGCATTTCTCAGGATAGCTGTGTGTCTGTTCTCACAGCTAATCAGCTAATTTCTCAGCAGAGAAAAATCCTCTGCTGGTTTCAGTCATACTGTCTGGTTGTGAGATTCATCCATGTGTCAGCTTGAATTCAGGGCCTATTGCTCAGGCCCTAGCCCTTCATCCATACACTGAGAATCATGTTGTTCTTCCTGTAAGACCATTAGCTTCACAGTGTTGCTCTTATTGCCCCACTGAGTAACAGTCTAAGGCACAGTATTAAAACCTTTACTAGAACTCAATCTCATGTGCCGTCATGTTGCAGACATAAGCATGCTTAATTCATCTTCTATTTTCATCATTAATACCCTTTTAGGTATTTTCAGATGTTATGTCTTCCCATCCTGTCTCCATTTTCAGCTAGCCAGGTTAATAAATATTTAATTACATAAATTTTCCGTCATAAATCAGTTCTCCCATGCTCTGATCTCTTCTGCTGGTCTTTTCTTAACTCACTGCAATTTATCAGTCTTACAGCTAACATTATGTCCTGTAGTGAATTCATACTTTATAGTGTGCTCACTCTAAAAAAAAAATCCAAAATCAGGCAGTTATAATTTCTGCATGCTGTGATGTGTTATCTTCATGTATTTTAGTCTGCAACTGGACAGAGCCTATGCTGGTCTTTGCTATTGCTGCAACATGTGAGTATCTATCGCCCACTCTTCTCCTTTGCTGTTAGTATTTCCTGGATTTCTCCCATTCAGTGAATAGCCAGCCACACGTTGATTTCTATCTCCTTAGGTGTTTTTTATATACATTTTTCTAAATTGAAACTCATGCTGTCATTTTCTGCCCACTAATGCCTCTGGTTCTGTCACTAACATTTCTCAGCTCTGACTGATGTTCACAACTCTTTCTGATTTAGTAGTCTGCAAATTGCAGTAGAGCAGTATAAAGATCTTAAAAGAAAAGCAGAGCTCATTAAAGGATTCTAGAAGACATCATCCCCAAAACTGAAAATGTTCTTATCAACCATCTCATCTGTTTTCTCTAGAGGCTATCATACTTTGCCGTATCAGAAATCAAAGCTCATGCTTAAAAAGAATAATAATCTTCCCCTTCTGATTGTTATATTTTTTATTTTTTTTGCTAGTATTCTTCCCTGGTCTTTAAAGTACAAAGTTAAATAAATATGTGGTGTACATAAGAAAGCTTGGCAAGAGATTTGTCTCTTGCAAAATTAAGGCTAAAAGTCAGCTTACTTAGCGGGGTCTGCTATTTAAAAGGAAATGGTAGGAGTATTCTTCAACAGGAAGAGAAATGAAGCCTCCTAAGTTCTTTATACTGAGAAAACTGTAACATGTTGTACTTAGACTTGTTTTGGAGAATTGCTGTAGTCCTCAGTGCTATTCCTGTACAGTTCTAGTAATTTGGCTAGATTTTGCTGGCTGTCATGGGAAAATAAAATAGAAAATGAGAGATTGTGAGACTTCTCAGCTTGGTACTTAGAGTGAGAGTACAGCACATGGTGGGTGAAAATCAGCTGACTTGATCAGGAGTTGTGTGCACAAATCTAGCAGGATGGCTGTGTCTGCTGTGGTGATCTATGATTTACTGCAAAGATACTATTTGGATGTATTAGGTGTCCCTGCTGAGGAGATCCTCTAGCTGTGACAAATAGAAGTTGGTTACTTGCTGTTTGGGTGGGGCACGGAATGCTGCTATCTGGAGAGGATTATGGTAATAATGCTGAGGACTAATGGCAAGGAACAAAAGGAGCAGTGGGCAGCCTTGCAACTCCACTTGAAATTTCTCTGCCTGTTCCAAGTTAACGCGTTTCAGTTCCCCAAAGGCAGTTCCGTTAGGAAAGCGAAGTGTGTCACAGAGCACCTGGCACTGTAAGATTTGCTCAATGCTAAATCTCTCACCTACGTGCCAATTTGCCACATGGCTCAAATGATAACTGGAAAAGGTGATAGAAAAGCCACAGGCCTGCATAGTGGCTACTCTAACACAGACACATGGTAACACAGTGAGGAAGCTGGCATGATCAAATGAATTACCACAGCCCCCTGCAAAGAATCCAAGATGATGGAAGGGATCCAGACTCAGGAACAGAGGCAGCTGTGAACAAATGCTTCCAATTTTCAGTGCTTTAGTAAAGATACAAACCGAGTCCAACAGCTAAAGGATCAGTCTTAGAGGAAATATCTTTATAACAACAAATGGCAGCCTGAGTCCTCTGGGTTCCTCCTTACTGCCATGCTTTACTGCCAGCCTAAGTGAGAGGTACATGGATCCTCAAAAAACATGGTGGCTGTTAATATGCAGTACATGCCACATAAAACTCCACATGTATTCTCCTCTGATATAAGAAAACACAAATTAAGAAACATATTCTGATGTGGAATTTTGTGCCCTAATATAAACTGAAATAAGAACCGATAGACTGGGAAACTGAAAAAAACAGAGACATCTTTTCATGAGCCTTCAGGATATCATCTTCTAGAACACCACTTTTCTCTTTGATTGTATTCTTATTATTTTTTCTTTTTTTTGTTTTTTTTGGGTTCTCCTACTACCTTCTCTGTATTTGCAGGGTCATTTCTAACAAAGAGCAAGCATGGAGCCAATGGAACAGCTTGCACAGTTATTGCTACTGAGGCACTTTAATTCTTGGACCTTCCCCCTTTCCTGGGGCAGCCATTTAAGAGACAGGTCTCCCACTAGGTGCACAAAATGCTTTTCCAAAGAAATGGTAGCTAATTGCTATCATCTTGCTTCTGAACCTCAGGGCTTTTGGAACCAACAGTGGTCTGTAAAACCGATAACTTGAAAAACCACGGTACTGTAGGCAGTTTGTTTTAATATTTGCAGGAATTAGGAACAAGCTCAATAAAAGTAGAAATGTTTATGAGATCTAATTTCTTTACTTTTAGTTTGAATGTTGTTTAAGCTTATGTCACAAAGGTAGCTAAATAAAGAAGCAGAGCTAAGAAAATATTCCTACAGTTTGAAATCAGTCCACTGTGGTTTAAGATAGCAGATCTGCTTTTCATAAATATGCTCCTGGGTCTTAATGAAACGTTTACTGTAAGTGGAAGAGAAGTGATGTTCTCACTGGTCTCAGTTTTCTAAGTATGGTCTCAGCTTGTTAACTTTTTGGAGTTCCTTCACTGCCACAGATTACTGTCACAGCTTTTTGTCAAAATAGGATGATGCCTTTGTTAGAGCACTGCCATACTGCTCTAGGAGAGAATGGTTGTAGCCTTAGAGAGTCTTGGGACCAAGAGGTCTTATTGTATTTGGAATATTGGAATCATTGTGGATTTTCACAGGATTGTTATTTGTTAGTTATTGTTAAACAGTCTCAGAGTATATCCATTAAGGATGAGGCCTCAATGGCCAGTCTGAAAGAAATAACACATCTACAGCATGAAATTATCTGTTCATACGTTAGAATAAAAAGATAGAGTGAAAAGTTTTACTAAAGCTTATGATTTAAGCTAACACGATTAGCTCAGACATCTTCTGAAAAATGCCATGGTTTTGGTGTTACAGGAAGCTGCATGTAATGTGCAGGCAAGCATGATATATTTCAGTATAGTTTTAAAACGCTAAACTTAACTCCCCCAAAGTTTTTGGTACTCTAAACCTCTGGAGCATTATCTCACAGAAGGGATCTGATGTTTGTTCAGAATTAAACAAACCAGCTTGTACTGTAAAGCACAAAGTTGGCCTTTTACTTGGATGTCCAAGGAAACGTAATGCAACTGTTCAGAGAGAAGAGATGACCTGCTATGAGATATTAAATGATTGATTGACATGGACCAATTCTGCTTCACTCCCGTTCTGCCTGGGGGAGTTCTCTCTGTTGATGTACGCAGGAAAGAAAGAAATACTGCGCTGTATAAGATTATTCACTGAGTAATTTTCCTGTTCTATGGAGTTGGCAGAAATATCACACTAGCAGGTCACCTTCTTTCCAAGTCTTTTTCTAACATCACTCTCAGTGTTACCTTAACTTATTCACATAGACCCCACAGAAAATAGACATGTAAAAACTAAACAGCCTTTGTCTCTCCCCAGTAGTCTTGGGATTTTTTTGCCATTTCAGAAGTTTTCATAGCACAGTCCTAATAGTCTCCTGAGTTCTGCAGAGGGATTTGCATAAAATGTAAAAAGATAGAAGGGGGGAAGGGAGAGGGGAAGAAGTTATCATTTTGTTCTTCTCCCTCCCCCTATTTTCTTTTGTTCTGTTAACAGTTTCTCCCCAATCTCACCCTTTTAAAGAAGCTAATTACTGCTCTTCCCTGGCATGCATTAGCATTATGCTGTTGTCATTCTGTCAGGTGCACTTAGTCAGGGTTTAATAGGCTTGCAGTGAGCTACAATTAAACTCCAGAATTAACAGTTAAAGAGTATTTACATGACTTCCTCTTTCCTTTCTCCCCTGCAGCAGTTTGCTTAAAGATGCAAGCAGTTTTCTGGTTTAATTGTTATATGAGGAAAATACTGAAGAAATCCAAGAAGCTCAATTTAAAAATTGAGTTATATTTTTTGCAGCTCCTGATAAACATTACAGAGCTATTTTTCAAAAGAAAAATCATAGCAATTTAAAACCATGTGGTCAAATGTAACCCTTGTTGTAACCATACTAACAAATGTCACCAATTAAAAAGAGGAGTTGTTGCTTTCTCTGAAGCAGTTTCATTTTCCACTAAGTCCTGAGCAGAGTGAGGGACTCCCTGGCCTCTCTTCTGGTCCGGGGGTAGAGGAGACTTGCATGTGCATGAACTACTGCTTTCGCTATAGCCCCCCCACAATCTTCTTCACTTCACTGTCGGCAGGTCTTGGCACTTTTCTTGGACACTCAGAAACTGGGAAAGAAAAAGACAGATATGTGGACTCTCAAAAAGTTAAGACAGACATTGATTGTTTATATGGGTTTAGAAACTGTGCACACGGGGATGTGCCTCCTTCCCAGAGAGGGATCCTTGGTACCAGATCAGTCCAGACAGGGTCCTCTTGGCATTCACTTAGACCAGTTCTGTTTCCTCAGCTGATTTCCAGCTCTTTCAAAAGATTTCTAGACTCAGTAAAGCCCTGCACACTCCTGCCTGTCTTTCAGAAGTCACTTGTGGGCTAAAGGAACTTTTGGAATTAAATGATATATGTGGATTTTGTGCTGTGAATGCTGCATAGAGCACTAGTGGGAAGCATCTTGGTAATGGATAGAGGGCTGAGTTCTGAGGATTCAAAATCTTCAATGGGGAAAAATTAAAATTATGTTAGATCTCTGTGAGTGCTCCCCTAGCTATATTAGTTTACTACAGCTGAGGATATGCCCTAGAGTATGGGGGTTTTCTTCTGAGATTTGGCATTCAATGTGAAAAAAGAATCTGTTGCCTTTCTTGCATAAGATGACTTTGCAATTTAGATCTGAAGTATTTCTCAGATATCCTGCTTTTTTGAACAAAATACACAAGTTTGAGCTTCACATTCGGTGAGTTTATCCCTACATTGTATGTTGTCATTTATTTGTTAATGATTATAATTAATATCATTTTTATGCAAGCCAGTTGCAATTCCATAATTTTACTTGGGGAAAGTGAGGGCAGCAGTACCTCAGCCTGAGAATTTTAGAGAAGGTTTGTGTCACAAAAGCCATGTGGATTTATGGTCCTCAGGTGACACAGGTCCAAACAGTCCTCCTTTATTTCAATATGCGGAGATTAGATCTGCTTTGTCTTAAATTCTCTTTTAATTTAGAAGCTGTTCATCTCTTTAATTTATTACTTGTGAAGCTATAGGTTGGTATTCTAGGGAAATGTGAATGTTTTAAATTAAACAGTTGATATTGTTTGTCCTTCCACAGAAAATTAAATTTTCTTTTTAGTAGGTGTGCAGGAACGTTGTGGAAAGAAACATTAAACCCTCCATATAACTCACAGATCAACACTAATGCAGCTACATTACTGCTAATTGCTGCATAAACCTATCAGCCACAAGCGGCAAGACTAAACTAATGTTCTTCTTCAGTTCCTCTTTCCCCATTTCTCCATAACTTCAAAACTTGTCCTGTTTCTCTCTCAGCATAGCTGCTATCAGAAGAGTTTATAATCATTTCTGATAATGAATTCTATTAAACCAAGGGGAAACTGCTAGCTTTGAAAACTGTTTTAAAGTTACTGCAGGACCAGTCTTTGGACAGAGATAGCAAAGCCTAAATTGAAACAGGATTTTATAATAATGTTATTGGGGTGGGTATTTATCTCACCATGGGATGGGGGTAAAATGCAAACATTAACAGGTATGAAAGCCCTCTGTAGTCCATCGTTAATAACAGCAGCTGATTCATAAAAGTTTTTGCTATCCAGCTGGTGATTGATCTCTGTTAGGTTTTGCTTAGGCAATGTAAATTATGTCATTTATATCAGTATTTGACATTACGCAAATCTTTCCATTCAGATTTTTAATGGCTTTAATCTCTCAAATCAGTTTCCTACTTCAGTGAAGTCTGGAAGGAAACAGTTTGTTTTGCAATGTTAAAAGCTGACACTTGGAGCAGGAAATGCTCAGAATCAAGTAATTCTGCGTGAGAGAGCTAAGAGTTATTTAGTCAATATCTCTCCATCCTGAAAACAGTGATCCTGTAATGCAGCAACATTTTCAGTTCTAGTCTACTGTGGTTTGGCTTTTTTTGTTTGGTTGGTTTTGGTTTTAAGACATTTTCTTTGTATATAGGGCTCTCTGGGCTTTGACTCGGGTGTTACTAGTGTGCAACAGTAGCGTTCACTTTCCTGTCCTTAGCATGGTCTCATCCAAGGCATTGCAGCTACATAAGTTATCCTAGCAGTAACAGTGAAACACAAACTGCAGAGTGCTGGGTGGCAGAAAAAAGTGTCTGAGAAGAATGCTTTATTTTAGGTGAAATATTCGTTCTGAGTCCTTAACTTGAGGGCATGTATCAGGTTACAGGGCAAAAATGCTCTAGCATGAGTGATGTTCCAAAAAGAAATTAAGAACTTTGAAGGCACTGTGCTGTAGGCTAGATGAATTTAAAAAAAAAAAAATCTCAGGAGAGAATGATCCTATGGCAGTGCTATGCCAATCTTTGAGTAATTCCACTTTGCTTAGACAGGAGAGATGCATCTTTTTTATTTGTGTTCTACCTCATAAAAGATATAAGGTTTATGGTATTGGAAATCTAATGATATCTCTTTATTCAAGAGCAATATGCAATAGCAAAGACAGCAGGCTTCCCACACTCTTATTTATGATGCTGAGCTTTGAGACAGAAGCTAGAAATTGAGCAGGAAGCTAGAAATTGAGCAGAACTGCGCTTTGCAGTTTTCAGTATGGTACTCTGCATATCTCTGGGAAGTCCCACGTATACGGCTATGTAAATCCTGCCAATAGATGATTACTGTCATTAGAAACTGGACAAATTAGTTGCTAAAGTACTGGCAGAGGACATCCCTCCTCCTGTGAGCAGAGTTGTTAACCTAGGTGTATTCAGGCTGGAGGACAGATATGTACTTTTTGGTGTAGGAGTCCTTTTGCAGAGTAGTCTTAGCAGGCCTAAAACCTGATTAAGACCAGTAGGGAAAAATTCAGTGGAGCTAACTGACAAAGATACTAGCTTCATCTCTATACCAAAGATTCAGCAGGCCCTAAACCATCCTTTGTGCTACCATGAGCTTAGATTGGATTGGGACTGAGGAAGAGTTTTCATGGTAGTGAGTCTTTACAGAACTATGGGCAAGAATTTCAAAGATGTTTAGTGAATATGTTTGCTTTCATCTTGTGTGTCCCATAAAAGAGCGTTTTAAAGGAACAAAGTTTTCAAAAAGCACTGCATGCTCTTTTTTCCAAACCAAACTGGTTTCTCAAAATAAATGTGTCTGATATCTTTTTACACTAAATGAGCTCCCCTTTAAAGGGAGGGAATCTAGGCTGAATTTAGAGTAGGCTGAGACTGAGTATCTTCAGCAGTTGATGTTTTACACCTATAGCTATTGAAAGCACACTGTGAAGAGTCTTTCAATATTAGTGATAATCTATGTTCATTTAAAAAAAGGTCTGTATTTGTGAAGTTAACCTTTCAAAATGAAAGACGGTCAGTAGTGTTGAAAGCAAGTTTTTCTGTGAGCATTTTTATGCAAACACTAGACAGAAAAGGTATAAACCTGTTGCAGAGTTCAATATTGTAGTAGACCATAGTTTTGTTACTCAAGTGATCTAAAACATTAGATCAATGAGATACTGAAATATTTTAATAAGAAAAGCCTACAGCCCTCTTTGAGGATGTTCAGACACATTTGTAGCAGTAGGAAATATATTTGGGATGACTGGAAATGCTAGTTGCCTGCAGCTGCACTACTGAGCTACCAGTGCGGAGATGGGTAAGACATTAAAATGTTGGATGATTAACAACAAGAAGGATTTGTGTTGGTATATTGGACTTAAATCATCTTACATCTTAGCACACTTTTACTAAGTGAAATATCAGTGTTTGTTGCTACAGAGTTACATTAATGTAAAGAATAGCCTCCATATTAAGGAGAAGTCATTAACCATCCTGATTTCTCTGTTTGTTGCATTATCTCTTCTGCAGTGCAAATCTTATCTTATACTAATGTGATAAAGGAGAAACTAAGCCCAAGGATGTAGGCAAAAGCAAATAATTATGCAGTAAACCCCTTTCTCATCAGTAGACTATGACTGTGATCGCTTAGGAAGCAGAAAATAATTGGACTAAAAAGTCAGACATGGAATAATAGTGATTTACTTTTCCTTCTTGATTTTGCAAGGAAGAAGTAATGCATCATCTTGTGGAGGATTTCACCCTTCATCCCCACACCCCACCCCCCTTAAGAATTTTACAAATTTGTAAAGGAACTTTATGAAAATAATTTTAGAGAGGAATTTGTTGCTGACCGAAACATGTTGAAACAGGACTGTTGTGTATGTTGATAGGATATAAAGGAATATTCTGCTTTTTCATCAGTATAATCTCTTTTCTCTATGTGCAGTTCTCTGATAAATTTTTTAGTAGGGGAATGAGTTAATTTTGTTTCAGAAATCAAGATCCAATTTATAATATTCACACACTCTCACCTTTAATAGAACTTCTACATTGATGCGCCAGCAATAACTCTTGGAGCTATGAGATATATAGGAGTTAATAAAAAGCTTATCAATTTTAATTCAAAATGACAGAATAGATCCTGATTTATTATGATGTAAAAACATCATCTCGTCTGTGATATGATATTCCCACCCTGAAGAATGTCCTAATTTAATAACAATTCCCTTATATTTCTAGTAATTAATAACATCCCTTCAGTTACAAATACAACACTTTATGTACCAGATTTTCATTGCTTTATGTCTCTTTCTGAGCACTTACAGTTATAGTGCAGTAGGATGAGGACTGGTAGTTCACTGAAGCTGAAATATTTTAACAAGAAGCAAACCCATTTTCAAGAATAGAGTGTTTTAAAATAGTGTACAGTATATACCGTAAATAAAATTACTTCTATTAGGCAGAGAAGGGTGCTTTTCTGTTGTGTTTGAAGACCCTAGGAGGTCTTAATTAGAAAAACTTGAATTCTACCACAAAGATGATGCAATTCTTATTATTAGCATTGAAAAGAGACTATGACAACAGGGCTAAAAACTTGTAACATTGTTGATACAGTTTTTAAGGCTTTCATAGGTTTTTATTGTTTTGTCTGAGCCCTGTACTATTCAATTCAGAGGAATATAGCACCTCTATCTCCAGGAGGAATCATAAACAAAATATTTCAGTGCATTTAAAAAAAATCATTTAATATTTGTGAATTTCTTTCTGCAAAATATGTAGTACAAACTGAATGCTGGTCGTCAATGGAGCATTAAAAGGATATTGTTGGTGCTTCTCTGAGAGAACCTGAGTAACTCACCTTGGCCTTCATCACTCTTTAATAGTGCAACCATGCTGAGCATATGCCAAGGAAGTCTTTATACTATATGTTTCTGTAGCCTATGCATGGAAGGTATTAAGCAGAGGCCAATTAGTCTGTAGAATAGTATGCTTTTAATCTAAGTGTGGAAAAAATATGTTTTCAATGATTATTTCCTTTATGAAATGCAGAAATTAATCTGATTACATATAAGGATTAAATAAAACACTATGGAATTAAACTGAAAGGACAGAAAAAAACACCAACTCCTCACTTTTAGGGATTTAGGCTCCTCTCTGCAGAAATTGTGTATTATATTTGGAGATTTGTTGTAGAGAAAAGATGGGGAAAGGTCTGATGACTTCCATTTTTTATATTTTTGAAAATTGTTGTGGGTCCCGTGGAATTTAAAAAACAAGCAAACAGCCAGGGAATGGGGCAGCTTCAATGAATGGGTATTTCAGCAGCTGTGTAGCTGCAAAAGCCTTACTTTTAAGGAGAATAGGTGTTTTATGGTTTGCCACAGATAGTTCTCAGAGAAGGCTTTTCTCTATGAAAGGTGGAAGATTTGCCTTATCATTAGGCGCAAGCATTGTGGTAGAAAAGATGCACCTTGGAAAGAGGAGAATCCTCCTCAATTCCTCTGAAGTCAGCTGGTGCAGTTGTCCTTTCAGTCTATTACTGTACACCTTAATGGTCACTAAAGACAAATACCTAACTGTCATTCTGCATAAATGGACCTTGAGTAATGTGAACTAGAGTAGCCTTGGTGACCATGATTTACCAGCTCAGCTGTTAATAATTTTTCAATACAAAGTCTACTTGATAGAGCTATAATTGCTTCAAATTACATGCTTAGCAATGCTGTGCCGGTATATTACCAGCAAAACAGAAGGCCATGGGAACAGCAAGGCACACACTAAGGGCAGCTCTGCTGGAAAGCTAAAACTTAGAACAATAATTTGTTTTTTCAGAAGCTTTACACCTGCTGTTGATAACTGAAGGAGATGAAAATCCAGTCTGGCTTTTTGCTCCAATATTGAGCTGGTATCTGCAGAAAGAAAAATACACGTGTATGTGTGCATGTGTCTTTCTCTTCTATACTGAGGAGATCAGAAATACAGAATACATACAGAACTGCATGAAGCTTGGGTGGTTTTATTTTTGGAGCTCTAACAGTATTTTAAACTATATTAAATTCCATTCACTAATTCATAGTTATCTGATTAAGTTAAAACATGACGTCTTCTGTTCACCTTTAGCTAATGTGTTTCTGAAAGATACACTGTGTTCTATGTTGGACCATTCCTTCAGGGCATACAGTGAGATTCCTCCCTCCCATGATAAAATCAGTTGCCCTTGGGACTTCTGAGGTGAGAAGAATTGATGCTTCATCTCTTTTGATTGTTAGATCTTGCAGTCTTTCTAAATAGTGCAATATTCCTGAAATTTAATCAGTAGCTGATACTGAAATCAAGATATTACCACGGCTTCCAACTGGTATCTGAATATTTTAACTTTAAATAATCATCTGTGAACTGGCATGATTTAATGGAATGGAGAACATATTCTATTCTTGTTTAATCCATTCCTCCTCACTTGTCAAGTTTTCAAGCCTGTCCAAGTCTACATTCTATCTTTCTTCCTTTCTTCACTGTACAGGGAGGTAATTTAATGACTTTGCGTTGACTTGCATGACATTACTGCCAGGTCGGTACTGTCACTGGGAAATGCTAAATGCTTCAGCTGTTCACTGTGCGTTGCCACCTCTGACAAATACAGGGGGAAGAGATGGAAAGGGCTGTCTTGCACAACACATTTTGAAGTGAACCCCTACGCAAGACACTGTTCCAGTACTGCCTGTGTTCCCTTGGACAGGGTCACTCACCTGGGGCCTGATTCTGCACATGGAGTCCTTCTACAGTTTTCCCAGATTGGTTTGTTTTTATTTATATTTGCAGGCTTTTGCTGGAAGTCAGTTCCACCACTAAGTGTCCTTCCTCTCAATCTAGTCTATTTATCTAGATGCTCATATGTCTTTATCCAGTTTGTACTTCTTTCTTGTTGCCTGATGGATGATCAGCCTTAAAAAAATATTTCTGAACAGAGAGTATACTGCAAAAACTCTCACACACAAGTGTCAAAAGATGGCTTGAAAATAATTTAAAATGATATAATTTGGGGATTTTCTTGTAATTCCTCTTAGCAACTTTGGCTTTGCTCTGGGCACTATCTCTAGTTTTTTTCTGGGTAACACTTCTGCTTCCCTCCTCCCCCACACTTTTTTGAGGCTGAGGTTGCTTTGCAGTTACTTTTATCTGGGATGCACGACTCTAAGTAAAGCAACAAACACCAGAAAATATTAAAATTATGATAGTTAACAGTATTACTGAAATTAGTGAAATATCTGCATCTCATCTATTATTATTTCAAGAGGTGAAACAGCAACCTGTTATTAGTTGTACTGGGTTGGAGCTAGTAATTGAAATGAAGTAAAGAAATAATAGTGGTGTTTAATACAACACTATTGAGTGTGTATTAGAGGGTGCGTGAGATGGAAAATCCCATGCAGTGTGATCTAATTGTATTGATAACCTCTGTCATCCTGCACCATTGCAGAAGTCTGTTACTGATTATTCATAAACTGAAAAGATCACTCTTTTCAGGTTAGGTGATTTGCAACTGATAATTTTACCATCTTTGCCATACAGCAACATTATCTGTCAGTGGAACAAAAGGCAACTTGTACAGTGTGCACGTAAAAGGCGAGAGAAGTTATTACTGAATTACAAGATCATTCTGTTTTAATCTCCCTTTATTTAACTCTTTTCTGTCCCACTACCAGGATATATTAGAACAAAGCAAATACCCTCCAAGTAGATATTCAATTACTAGGCTTGCAATGTACTGCAATTTGGTGATGCACTCTGTGCTTGATGGATTCATGTGATAATAAGCTGGTGCGTACTGATGAACCTTGCTTGGAGACAAAGGTGTTTGTAGTATGTTGTTTATATTAAGACAGCCAATACTTGGGATAGATATGGAGAGGAAAGCAGACTTATTTTTATTGTGGTAAATGTTGCAGTAAAGATTGTGCCCATTTTCCTTCTGGCATCCTGCTGTGCATATTTTTAAGCACTTCATAGTTCAAATCAATCACATTACAGCAAATTGGATTTTATTTAAAAATTTAATCGGATTTGTCTTATATGAATAAGTGTTAGGAAAAGTCCTTTATCTGGTAAATGTTCAAAATTTCAGGAATGTTGAAAACCAATTTTTTTTTTTTTTTCAAACTGCTTAAATGGTGAAAATGTAAATTTTGCTCACTGAAGTTTATAACTCTTTTTTCAATTCTCTTTGAATAAATGGAATTTCTTCAAGTGAGTGACCATAATGCAGTTATTGCTGTACACTTTACTTTCTGCCCATTTTTACATTAATAACATTTCTAGCTTTGCTGAATATACAGATGGATTAAATATTGTTGCTTTCATCCCTCATTTGAGATCCATGACTGGTCAGTCTGAGGGATGGGGAATTTTAAATTAAAACGCAATTAATTAATTGATTACAAAACAGCTGCTTGTAAGTAAATAGCTACATATTATGACAAAAGAGTGGAGATTGCCTGTTGCATTACATTGCAGACATACAGCCCTTATGAATTTAAAGTTCTTGCTTATGTAATTAAATAATTCTTAGTGACTCTTGAAGAAAAGTACAAAACATGCTGGATATGAAAAGAACAATGCATATTTTAATAGTTACATTAATACTAAAAGGGAACCCTCAGGGATCGTTCCCTTCATGGGTAATTGACTGTAATACAGATTTTAACTTATATGTTGCCATTCCTTTTTTCCTGTTTCAAAACTGAGCTTGCTGTCTTTTTTTTCTGCAAGTTTCTTTATAGCTTCTAGAGAAACTGATAGTTTTCTGAAAAAAAAGTCACAGCTATGTGTGCTCTTCTTCATGTTTTTAATCATCTGAATACGTTCGCGTGTGTAGCATGGTCCCCGCATGGTCTGCTTCTGGAGCCCCATGTGGACTGGCCTTCTTTTCCTTGCTGTTTTTGTGACAAGTTGCTGTGTCACTGACTGGCTACTGACTGGTTCCGTGGCTTTGGCCATAACATGTGATAAATGTGCAACAGTATTTGGTTTGGATAGAAGTGAATTCATGCAATGAAATGACAACTTCTACCATTTTTTTTCTAGAGCTCCTTTCTAGATAATTTTTCTTTATGTGGAGCATGAAAAGAAAAGATTCTGTGAAACACAGCAAACCAGTCTCAAGAATTGGCTCTAAAAGCTGCATGAACCCCGAAGTAAGCTTGATCCTCCTAGAAAAGCATATTTACTACTCTCAAGCAGGGCTAATATAGATGGTCTCTTGGACAGGTGCTTGCACACATGCACACTATTGTGTGTCTGATGAGTAAAGTGTCTTTTCTTGAGGACACTGCTTTCATCTATAAGTTTCATAGTTTTGCTAGCTACTGTTTTAATTCACAGGTATGTCCCAGGTAAAACATTAATAGCTGATTCTAGAAAAAGCAGCTTGTGACAATTTTCTGTTAAAGTATCACATGCAGGAGCAGTTCAGGATATCTTAAAAACTAAATTATATACCACAGAAGTTGATGGGGTTTTTTTGTTTCTTGGTTGGCTTTGAGAGCGGCGGAGAGAGTGTGCAAGCTGCCTTCTCTACCATTTGGGCTGCTAACATTCTTGATTATATTACAAAGCAAACTCTGGGAAACTTGCATTATATGTAGCACCAAAACAAAACTACATATGTAGAGTGGAAAGCAAAGGAAACCAGAGCTTGTGTATTCCAGCTGAAAAAAATTTCAAAAGACTTGTTTATCTCATAAAAGCCCTTCTCATGAGAATTTGTAATCAGTTAAGCCTGTACTCTGAGCCTTGAGCCAATATTCCCATAAAACAGACTCAAGTCCAACAATACTTTTTATTCCAATATGAAAATTCAAACTTTTAATGAAAATGCTGACCTTCCCCAGATCAGAAAGGATCTTCGGGGTCTGGTTTTTCAAATCCCTTTAGTACTGACCAAGGTAAATAGCATCCTTTTGGGCACAGTCATTAAGCAAACTCTTTGGCAGATACCTAATTTATGGATAGAGTATTTTATAACTTTTTAAGCCAGGCTTTTCACATTTGTAGCTATTTTGGTAGTGTTCTTGTTTTCTTGGTGTTGTGAAACACAAAATAAACTTTTAGAATTGCTCCTACAGATTTGTTTTGCATGTCCCTCATAACACTTGTATTAAGGATGCTAGATCTTGAAGAGCTTATGTGTTTTGTTTAGTTCAATAAAATTGCATGTAAGGGATTTTAAGACCAATGAGGACTTTGGTGTTCCTGATTTTAGGCTGTGATTAGCCTTACTGAACTAATAGGTTCCATGGTAGAAATAAAACTATTCAAGTCATACAAGATCTTACATAACAAAACTGTTTTCTCAAAATATTCTGAGATATTGTTAGTGGAAGAACAGTTCAGAATCAAAAGAAGATTTTGTATTTCTAGATGCCTTCAGAGTATCAAACAATTCTGCTGCTTTCCCAGAATAAATCTTGCAAGTTTCTTAGTGAAGCATAGGAGTTCCTGCTAAAGAAATAGTTGGAACATGAAAGCAGCTCAGCAAACCACAATGCAAGCTCCCAGGAGTTGAAGCACGAGAAGTTTCTCCCATTAACATTTTTTCATCCAGATTCATTATTTCTTATAAAAAAAAGTACGTTCAGCTGAAGAACTCTGTTAGCTCTTATGTTGGTGTATTTTTCATGTTTCTGAGATACACAGATGTCGCTTTCTGGCTCCTTACTTATTTTTCAATTGCTGAAGGAGTTGGAAGGCAATGAAGGTACTTGACTTGATAAGAACTCCAAGCTTTCCTTTTAATTTGTAGGATTTAACAGATTTACTTCACTGGAAATAGTTACACTTCTAGGAAATACCTTAGGCCAAGGAAGCTGCTTGTGAGAGCAAAGCTACATGAGTTGATAGAGAGCCCTGATGTATCCCACATGCTCTGCACAGTGGGGTTTCTAAGTGCTCGTCCAGAATGCAGTGACTAAAGCGCAGTGAATCCAGCTTGAAACTAGTTTGGTTAGGGAGAGGCAATGGTTCAGGCATGTTGTTGGCAATAAAACCCACTTGAGAAACTGAACAAACTTTCAGAAAATTACTATGTGCTTCAGGCTCCTGTGGGTACACAGGATAAATGGGATTACATGGGTGTGTTGGTATAAGAGCAGTGCTCTGCAGGAAAGCATTACTTTAAAATACTTAAATGAAGAAAACATCTTCCTTGTTCATGCTTGGCTGGCATTGTCAAGGCCCTTGCACCTTCACCACCCTCAGATGTTCTCCAGTGAGCAGACTTCTCAGCTGCTTCCAGGACAGCCTTGCTCTGTCTTCACTTGCATTCATCTGTCATTTCAAATATCTGCTGAAAGAAAACATTTTTCTTCCTATATCTTGTTTACCTGTCTTACCTCTCCTGAAATTGTGATACATGACTAAAATGCTTGGAAATAACGTCTCGGAAAGGTACTCAAAATACAGCGATATTGAAGGAGAAGATCTAATTGTTTTAAATAGACCTATGGAAGTCTTCTGTAAATTGAAAAAAAAAAAGTAAAAAAACCTCAAAGGCAGGGACAAGGGGAGGTGCTGTAGAGGGCCATAAGAAAGGGAGAGGAGCTAGTGGTATGTCTGACCTGGATTCTAGAATTTCATGCATGGAATCTAAATTTTATCATATACTTATTTCTTTTTTTTTAACTTCTAGTGACACCTGCAGTGCAGCTCTGGTGATTTGTAGCATACACTATTTCCTTGACAACATATTTTGTGCACCTATGTTGTTTAGTCGTTGTAAAAAGGATTTTGCTTTTGCTCTACAAGATTGTATATTTATGCAAAGCATTATCACTTCAGTGAAATCCAGGTGTTTTCTTTACGACCATGTCTGATATGAAGTGGTCTGAGGGGCTCAGAAGCCTGCCACAATGAAACATCCCTGGGGTGGTACAGCATCAACAGAAAAACAGCTTTAAAGAAGTCTCTCCATAAAACTGGTCATGGTTTCTTAGGCAACCTTTCCAAACATGGCAATCCTTGGCTCTGCCTCAAGCTGCTGAATATCCTACTTTTCCAGTTCATTCCATAAAACCCTCCCAAATTTAGTAAAATCTCCAGACTCCTATTTTTCCCTCTTTTATTTTGTTGTTTTCTGATGGAAAATCTCTGTTGGCTCTTGTGTAGCTGCTGTCTATGGCTTTTCCACCCTTAGTACAATTAAGATGTCTCAGTATGGCTTTTCTATTCTTAATAATCATCACAGATTTGATTATGACTGATGTTGTGTGTAATAACAGGCAGTGGAATACAGATTGGGCAATCCCATGGGATTTCCCTTATGGGTAAGGTTGGGTTTTTTAGCCTCAAATTTTTGTTTGATAAAGAAACCTGTCTCAATAGGAGGGGAATTCCTCATTTCCACAGACTCCTGACTCAGCCTTGCTACTGCATGCTGAAATTAAGGAAGCAATAAGGGCTTTATACTTGAATGACTGAGGCTCCTTTATTCCTGTTTCCTAAGAAGTGCAAACAAAATTTTTTTTTTTCCAGATATGATTTTAGAGTGGGGAGGAAAATGAAAATATTTGCACTTATGGAAACTTTTTTCCTTTTCTACATTTTTACAATAAATCCTGTGGAAAATTGCAACATTCCTCTGTTGCAAGACAGCCATTTATAAATTTTTGCCTTCTGAAAAGTGAAGTCTGAAAAAGCGAGACTGGAAATTGGAATGGTATTTCTGTGGTAAAAGTTTTGGGGAGGATACTTTTCCTTTTTTGTGTGTGTGCTGTGTATCTAACTTGGTGGTGTCAAAGCCTAATGCTCTGTGAAGAACTCTCATTATTATCCATGTTACAAGATCACAATGTGTATCAGTGCCTATAATTTGAAGGAAATAGAAATACATATGTATAAAAACTTGAGTTCATATGAAAAGATGCATTTGAAGACTGTGAAGAGACAAAGTTTCGTAGTAGAGTACATACATATAGTGATCTTTGAAAAATAACTTTTGTTCTTGTCTTGTTTACAGATTCTAAAGAACCTTGATAAGTCAACAGAAGTAGTTCCAACAACTGAAACAAAAATCTCATGAGGTAAGCCCACAAATCTAGCTGTTAGAAAACTAATTTAAGCTTAATTTCCTTTTAGCATTTTGGGTTTTCAAACATAAAGGTTTCAATTTTCTTTGAATATTGCATAAAAAACTTTGTCTGATGAAAGTTACGATTCTCACATGAACAAATTTTTCTTATTTTAAAGAAAAAACACCAGTACAACCTGTATTACTAACAAATAAAGTGAAATACTGTTTATTATTCTGAACACTAAGATGAGGTGTTTAAAAGACATATAGATGAAGTGCTTAGGGATATGGTTTATTTGAGGACTTGTCAGTGTTAGCTTAATGATGGGACCCAATGATCTTAAAGGTCTTTTCCAATCTAGGCAATTCTGTGATTCTGAGTGTTTCATTTGCTGTTGCATTTGGTAAAGGGAAAGAAAGCATTGAAAGAAAATGTATTTTACTTTTTTTTCAAATATTGTTTGGAGGGTAATTATGAAGATTATTGTTTCTCCTTGCCATGTAGCTTTGTATTTAAAAGGAATATATGATGCTGAGCCAATGTGTTACTTTTTAAATTGCTCAGTTGCATTCAGTAATGGTAGTAAGTGGATTAGCCTATAAGGCAAAATAGCTCTGACACTTTACTGTAGAAAAATCTCCTTTAATACTGATTTTTTTTATTTTCAGGGAGTGACACTAGGCCCAATATCCTTGCATAAACCATTTATATGAATGCAACCCTACAAGTGGCCCAAGACATTCCTATTTCTGTGTTGCTGGTATGAAATATTCTAAAAGATAAAGAACAAAATTTCAACTTTCAATAGTGCTTATGGAAGTTAGGAAAATAAACTGCAGTGCATCTCAACTGGTGCTCTGTAATTGGCTGTAATCTTTATGGAAAAAGCACTTTAGTAATTCCTCTCCCAGATTCCTGGGATAGATGGCAAAGAAAGAGGAAATAAATTTACATCTCAGTATACCAAAAATAAGGAATTTCTGAAAATAGTTGCTGTAGACAAGGTGCAGCAAGGAACTGTCTTGCCAGGACTTTCAAAACCCAGAAAACCCAGAAAGGCATCAAGACAAGATGTCTTTCTGTTGTAAGGGCTGAGTAGTAGTACAGGACAGTAGTGCTTTCTGGTCTATTTTTAGCCGCATTAAATCTCAATCAATAATCCAAAATGATGAATTTATAGAAATGGTTTTGCTTCCAACATTTCTTACTCTTCCTTCCTGCTCCCCGTCCTCTCTCCTTCTTCACCTCCTCCCCTTCCCAAATGTTTGATACCAGTGTTTTTAGAGCCCAATTAGTGTTTGGTGGATGTAGCCACAGTTTATGTTGCACAATTTTATATGAGGAACTTCCCTGAGGTATTTTTCTTGTCTGCAATATATGAAATGGTCACATTCCTTTTGCTCTCCTCTCCAAATTGTTCCATGTAACAGACACAGAAACAACATTTCTTTCATTGTTTTCTAGGTGGATAGTCAGCACTTTTAAGCTTAGTTATCACATCAAAAGCAGGTAAGGCACTAGAGCATGCGAAAATCATTTCAAGGAAGGCTGCCATTCTGTTCAGTGGTTTGTCTAAATTCTAGACTAAATTTTCCCTTTGAGAGAGAGGTATGTTTCAAAAACTTCAGGCTAAATTTTTTTTTTTCCCTCCAATAGTAATGATTTTATATTGATAATTTTCTGCCTGAGGCAAACAGACTCTTTGCTGAAATGCATGAAAAGTGCCTTTTGGTCTTGGCAAGCCCTGTAATTTTAGCAGAATAAAAAGCAATCACATTTATTAATTCCCTTAGTATTCAAGGACAGGGATTACTTGTGCAGCAAAGGGCACTTTGCACAGATGCAATCTGTACACTTCCTGCTACCATGTCCTCTATGACAAAAGCAAGAGGCCCACAGTAGGAGAAATATCTCACCAAAAGGGAAGCAAACAGTGTTAGTCAAGTGGACACTGCTACACAGATGCTATGCTTTCCCTGAGCAACACCTCTGATAATATAATAGCATGTAGTATATGTTGAACAGCATCAAGTGATTCTGGAATTTTACTACATCTTTTTGAAAGGATGTTAATGTTTTTTTGCCACATTGAAAGAAGAGCAGATAGGTTAACCATCTGAAAAGGGAGCATCCCCTTTGACTCATATTTTAGAATATTAATATGCTTTCATAAACTCAGCCCAAAGTAGGCTGAGACATACAGCTGATTGAATTATGCAGTTTTGATCAGTAAAGATGAAATGAGTTCTCAGATAAAGATGGGTGGGATGAGTAAAGAAGATGAGAATATGGTTGTTGTATCAAAGAATGATTCAGGTTGGAAAAGACCTGTAGGGTCATCTAGTCCAACCTTCTTCGAACATCTCCATATCCCCTAGACCATGTCTTGAAGCGCCACATCTACCCATTTTTTTAAGATCTCCAGGGATGGTGACTCCACCACCCCACTGGGCAGTCTGTTCCAATGGCTAATCACTCTTTCAGTGAAGAACTTTTTCCTGATATCCAACCTAAACCTCCCCTGGCACAACTTGAGGCCATTATCTCTTGTCCTTTCATTAGTGACCTGGGAGAAGAGACCAGCACCAGCCTCACTACAGCTTCCTTTTAGGTAATTGTAGAGAGCAATGAGGTCTCCACTCAGCCTCCTCTTCTCCAGACTAAACAATCCCAGTTTCCTCAGGTGCTCTTCATAAGACATATTCTCCAAACCCCTCATCAGCTTCTTTGCCTTTCTCTGGACCCACTCCAGCACATCAATGTCCTTCTTGTACTATGGTGCCCAGACCTGGATGCAGTACTCAAGGTGCAGTCTCACGAGCGCCAAGTACAGGGGCACGATCACCTCCCTACTCCTGCTGGTCACACTGTTTGTGATACAGGCCAGGATGCCATTGGCCTTCTTGGCCTCCTGGGCACACTGCTGGCTCATGTTCAGCCAGCTGTCCACCAGCACCCCCAGGTCCTTTTCTACCAGGCAGCTTTCCAGCCACACTTCCCTAAGCCTGTAGCATTGTCGGGGTTGTTGTTTTTGTGACCTAAGTGCAGGACCCAGCACTTAGCTTTGTTAAACTTCATACAGTTGGCCTTAGCCCATCAATTCAGCCTGTCCAGATCCCTTTGCAGAGCCTTCCTACCCTCAAGCAGATTGACACTTCTGCTTAATTTCACATCATCTGCTAATTTACTGAGGGAGCACTCAATCCCCTCATCCAGGTCATCAATAAAGATACTAAACAGGACCAGCCCCAGAAATGAGCCGTGGCGGACACCGCTTGTGACCGGCCATGAACTGGATTTAACTCCATTCACCACAATCCTCTGGGCTCAGCCATCCATCCAGTTTTTAACCCAGCAAAGAGTCCACCAGTCTACACCATGAGCTGCCAGCTTGTTCAACAGGATCCCATGGGAGATGGTGTCAAATGGCTCACTGAAGTCCAGGTAGACCACATCAACCACTTTGCAGTCATCCACTAGGCGGGTCACCTGGTCATAGCAGGAGATCAAGTTGGTCATACAGGACCTGCCCTTTGTGAACCCATGCTGGCTGGGCCTGATCCCCTGGTTGTCCCGCACTTGTTGCATGAATGCATCCAAGATGAACCTTTCCATAATCTTCCCCAGTACTGAGGTCAGGCTGACAGGCCTGTAGTTCCCCAGATCCTCCTTCCTGCTCGTCTTGCAGAAGGGCACCACATCAGCAAGTTTCCAGTCATCCAGGACCTCCCCTATTGACCAGGATCACGGATAAATGACGGAGAACAGCTTGGCAAGTTCCTCCACCAGCTCCCTCAGCATTCTCAGGTGGATCTCATCTGGCTCCATAGACTTATG
>JAVSBS010017764.1:6419-20523 GCA_033124195.1 Coracias cyanogaster
CCTCACCTGCAATGGTGCCAGGGATGGGGCAGCCACCACCTCTTTGGGCAACCTGTGCCAGGCTCTCACCACCCTCAGCAGCAACAATTTCTCCCGTCTCTCCAGTCTAAATTTCCTTCTTATAGTTTCAAACCATCCCCCCTTGTCCTGTCCCAACAGGCTCTGCTCAAAAGTCCGTCTCCATCTTTAAGGCTCCCTTGAAGTCCTGAAAGGCCACCAGAAGGTCTCCCTGGAGCCTTCTCCAGGCTGAACAAGCCCAACTCTCCCAGCCTGGCCTCCCAGCAGAGGGGTTCCAGCCCTCGGATCATTGCTGGGGCCTCCTCTGGCCCCGCTCCAGCAGGTCCACAGGCCTGTCCCTCAGCACGCTGAACAAACAGGACATGGCCACAGCCGCTGTGTAGGGTGAGCTCTGCATGGGATGGGGAGCTGCTCTGCACTAGTGAAGGGAGATGATGATTGGGCTGGAGCACACCGGGAAAAGGGGAGATGGGCACCAGGTGATGTTCTCTGGGCTCTCTTATGGCAGGACCCGAAGGAGTTAACACAAAATGCCACCTACTGTATTTTATCTCTCCTCCATTGAGGCAGCTCTGACACTGGCAGCAGAACAATGCTAAATTCTGATTAGCTCTGGTTTTCCGGCATGAGGGGAGGCACAAGAGGGTGGGGAATTAATACTATTCTGCATAATTTTTAATCTAAATTCCATTTCTTTTCTTTTCTTCCTCTAGGAAGCAAACAATCTAGGGGGTTTTGTCCTCAATTTCTTGCTTTCATAATCTAAATGAATTGTTTGCAAGTAGGAGCCAGCTGCAAAGCTGACAATCTGCGATCAAATCTGCCTTTCTCCTCGTCGTAGCAATCATTAATTTGCTCCTCAGCTCTGATTAGCTAATCCTGGTGGCACTTTGCAGGAACAAACCGGTGCGTGAGCTGCAGCTCCCTTTGATGGAGCCGGAGCTGCCAGCGGGACGACGGGTCTGATTTCTGCAGGGTCCCTGGCGCTCCTCGTTGTCAGCTCTTGGGAGAGGAGCGGGTGCTCCGGGAGGAAAGGCTGGCGAGGTTATTTCTGGAATCCTGGCATTTTGGAAATACCAGAGGATGATGCTTTCCCCTGCTCTGTGCAGGGTGTGCTGGTTTGTTATGCTGAGACTAATTAGCTGGGCTTTCAATTAGGAATCGAAGCTGCTGCAGCAGCCTCTTGCTCAAAAGTATCTGGGTGCTGCCCCATTTTCCGGCTGTTGCTGGGGTGCCAGAGGACGTGGCATTCACCGAGGGGAAACTGAGGCACAGGGCTTGGTGTGCTGGTGGGTGGAGGCTCACGAAGAACACCCTCAGCAGCAGGGCTCTCTGGAAAGGGATGTGGAACTGGGTGCCTGTTGAGCCAGGCCCTGGGTTATTCCACGACGAATTAAGAGTTGTGGTCCTGCGCAAAGCTCAGACGGCTCCTGCCTGCTGGAAAGCCCAGATGGGGCTGGGGGTGTCCTAATGGGATGTCACCTCCCTAGGCTGACCACTGCCCATCACCAGAGCATCACCTCCTGGTGTTCAGCTTCCCGTGGTCCCACTTCTCAGAGGTGTGAGGGCCCAGGTGGGTGGGAGGCGGTGCCAGAGGCCGGGGCTGGCTGGGCGCAGGGCTGCCGCTGACCCCACATGCCCTTTTCTTGCACGTCGCTCCGCAGGCTGCTCTCTGGCTGAGGTTTATTCCAACGCACTCCTTCTTCAGATCAAATTCCCTGAGTGCTGGGGGTGGATCCTTTTCATTTTCATTTGTTTCAAAGCTGTACACGGCTTACAAGCATGACAGAAATGCGCCTGGAGTGCAGGAAATGGCCTACTTAGCTGCAGGAGCAGGGTAGGCTTTTCCATCACGCTGACTCCCAGACCCCAGCCTCCCGAGGGACCTGAGCAGCTGCCTGCTTCCCTCGTGGGCACGTTTCTGGAGCTTCTCTTCACGAGATGTTCAGTCCCACCATAAAGCCCAAATGGCCTGTCCAGGCGGAATGGTGCCAGGGAGCAGAGCTTTGGATGGTACGTGTGAGTTCTGACACCAAACTCGGTGTGAGGTCAGGGCAGGTCCCCTGCCTGTGTTCCGCCTCCACCCAGCTGACCGTCACAATCTTTCTGTTGTTCCAAGGTAGCTTAGAGAAGGGAAGAGACTGTTAGGACTACAACCAGCTGAGGAAGCAGTGCTTGCAGGGCTGCTGGCAGCAGCTTTTGCACTGCCTGGACACTTTCAGCCTAGTCTGAAAGGGGACAGAGATCTCGGAGGTGTTACACTCCCACAGTTTGGAATCATAGAACCGTTTGGGTTGGAAGGGACCTTCAAGATCCTCTAGTTCCAACCCCTGCCATGGGCAGGGACACCTCCCACTAGACCAGGTTGCTCAAAGCCCCGTCCAACCTGGTCCTGAACACATCCAGTGTTGGGGCATCTACAGTGCTGGGTTAGCTAACGGCTGGGGAGGAGGACTCGCTCCAGGCTGTCAGGGGGGAGAAGCTGCTCACACAAGGGGTTCAGCCTGCCAGCAGCACTCAGAGGTGGGCTGGCCAGCTGGCTGCACGCCACTCTGCCTTAACACCACGTGAAGAACGCACAGGGACTGTTCTGGCTGTCTGTGATGTCTGGAACTAGATGTATGCGCATGTCTAAGTCTTTGCCTTAGCAAGGCAGATAAGAACGTGAGGGCCCTGTATCTACCTTGCTCCCTGAGTTTTTCCCAGCCAGAGGAATGATCCAAACCTTGCTCCATGGATGCAAGCAGATTGTCCACGAGAAACCACTGCTACGGTTCGGAGAGATTTGTTTGTGGACACTGATCCTTTCTCCCAGCACTCTCATTTATCTGACTGATGCTAACACCATACTTCAGACATTAAATTTCAACGACAAACAAATATTAATGCTCTCTGAGACCGGGAGTCTCCCGTGTGTCCATCCGCACAGATACCCGCAGTGGCCTCCCGGCTGCTCAGGGACCTTGACCGCCTTGGCTAGCAATCCTGGGATTCAATTCGGTGGATGCTCTCAGATGTCAGGGAGTCAAAAAGGCAACAGAGCAGCTCTTCAGCCTGGGGAGAAAAGAAGGAAGGGGTTGGGGGAGAGCCGTGAGTTCCGCGCATTGCAGTGAGATGTCTTTTCAGAGGCAGGTTTATTGTGTGTGCTGCAGGGCAGGCAGCAGAGCAAGAACGTTGACCAGGTTGCGTTAACCCCAGCATGGAGGTGGCTGTGAGCATCCCACGGCAGGGAAAGGGCTGCTAGTTGTGACCACTGCTTGGCTGTTCTCAAGATCCACATTTTCAAGGAACTGAAAAAGCCAACAACACGCAAAAATACCAAGTGGGAGATCTCTCTCCCTCCCTCCCTCCTCTGCCTCTCTGTCCCAAGCCTTGCTCCTGCACAGCTCCTTGGCACAGCTGCTTCAGAGGTGTGGAGGCCAGCTCAGCGCCAAGGGCTTTGGGACCAGCCTGTTCTGACTGTGCTGAAGAACACACACGTTCCCCTAAAGCACTACACGTGCTGTGCTGATGGTCCACCCCACATAGCCCTTAGGGCCCTTCTCCTGCCAGCACTCTGCCTCTCCTCATAGGTTTTTATGTCTCTTTTATGGGAGTCCAGTCCTTCTGCGTGCTGCTGAGGGGCTACGGATCATGCCAAGAGTAGCTGGGATGTGTTTTCCCTGTGTCGCCCTGCTCTAGTCCCAGGTTTCGGCTGTCTCTCCAGGCAGGGAGATGCTGGAGCAGCCACTGTAGCTGCTGGGAACAGCTCCAGAGCTCTGGGCAGAGTGGAGGGATGGGTGCTGCCTGCCAGCGGGGGCTCGGCTGCACATCCCAGGGTCCTGCCGAGGAACAGCTCTGCACAGGCCCTACTGTCCCCTGCTTGGACACGCTAACGGTGGCAGGTCAGTGACATCCTGCACTGTCACTGAGGGACAGCCACCCCAGCCTCATCATCTCATCCCAGCCATGGCACAGAGCTGCGTGTGAGGAGAAGCTGTTCAGCCACAGGACATCCCAGTCCCGAGGCTGAGCACAGCACTCCCTGGCAGCTCTCTCATCGCTGGGAAGCTCCCACCTTGGCTATAGAGCAGGTGCAGGGACATCTGGGGCTGCCTCATAGAGGCCCACTGGAAGTTCAACAGTCTCTAATGGTGGCACCAACAAAACACGGCTCTGCCACCTCCAGATGCGAGCTGGTCTGTGCGTGCCCAAGATCAGCCTGCATGGGGAGCAGGCGTCTGCAGGGTCACTGTGTGGGGATAACAAATGTCCAAAGCATGAATTTGTCTGCTCCTAAGGCAGATGTCTCAAGTGGGGCAGGTGAAAAGAGCTACAGAAACACTGGCTTCTTGCAGTGGCTGCAGGAGGAGGCAAGATAACCAGCTGAGACACATGCCAGCACTGAAATAGTCCATGTTTGGAAAGCTGATTTCTCATGCTAATGCCTACTTCCGAATCACACACGGAGCAAGTATGAAATTCCGTTTCACTTCCATGGCTCGGCTCCACCAGCAAATGCTGCAGCTCTGCTCAGACCACAAGGATTTGAAATCCATGTTCATTTGACCCTCCTGAACTTTGCCCCATATCATGTTGTTGCTCATTAGCTTTGACCTGGAAAGCCTGGCCGACATTTCACAAACTCATTAGCAAGAGATCAGAGGATCAAACACCGTTTCAAGGGACATCCTTTAAGGAACAGTTGTTCCCTGGTGAGCCTGCTCCTCAGATCTTGCTCTGTGATTTCTAACCCTACGCTCAACTTTGGAGCAAAAGGCCCATTTGAAAACAATCGTTACTCGCTGCTGTGCTTCTTGTAACCCATTATGAGAAGCGCTGCACCCAGACCAGACTCATGGGCTCAACTCTGAGCCGCTCCCCCCAGCACCAGAGGGACTGGATCCAGCGGCCCAGGCTGCCAGAAGCAGGGAGAAGGGCTGAGCATATTTGCTTTCTCTCTTATCAATCACAGAAAGTCCTATAAGCCTCTTCCCGATAGGCTGATTCCCCGCAGCCGTGAAGCATGAGGGATTTTATGTCAGCCAGAGAGATGTAACGTCCTCTTCAAAGCAAATCGGAAGGCAGCCTGGACTCGCTGCCCTGTCACATTACTTGGCAACAGCCTGGCAGCTGCCAGCGCTGCGCCGTGACAGCCTCGCAGCTCTCGCAGAGCTGTGCGGGCAGAGCTTCCCGAGCACTGCAGCGCCCACCAGCCCGGCTACGCCCTGGGAGAAGCGGACTGCACCCTAGGGAAGGTTGCTGCCAACAGCGGCTCTACAATTTTGGGGAAGTTTGGGGTAAACTGGGTTAAAAGCAGGAACGTGGACTTCAGAGAGGGCTCTGTGTCTTCTAAGGGTCTATCCTTCGAGCACCGGTACTGAAGGCAGCAGCTCTGATGTATTAGGTGAGGTTACAAACGCATCTCACGCTCCTGCTGGGGCTTTTTAGGGAACCAAAAGAGACCCAGAGGAGAGGCTTGTCCACTTGCTGCCATTTCTCCTTCTCCCCACTTCTTTTACATCTCCCAGGCCTAACTCTTCAGGCACTACCTCTTCTATCCAAATCTCTCATTTACTTTATACTAAGCTTTGATAATTACAGCCAGTTTTAAAGGTATTTATGCAATTTATTCTCATTAGCTGCCCACATATCTGGAGTTTAGTGTTTCTTGGGACAAACTCCTGAGAAAATATTCAGCTAGCACAGGCTGATAGCTTAATTTCTTCTTTTCCATTTGGATTTGGGCTTCTGAAACATAACTTCCCGAACATAAGACACGCGCCAGCTTGGCAGCAGAGCTGAATGAACATTTCCTGTCACTAATTTTTGACAAGTATCACAGATACCCCACCAAGTGTTGATTCTTCATAAAAAGCAAGTGACGTCTATGGAAAATATTGAATCTTTATCAAAGTCTCCCAATATTTTGGTTCAAGATAGTGCTGCCACTGTAACAGGGAAGACAGTTTGACAGGGTTTTGGTCCCACATCCCACCATGTGCTGGGCTCTCAGCAGAAGCCAAGGCTTGGGGCTGTCATGAGGCACTGGATCTCATACAAGTTAACATTTGCTTCTAAAATTCAATCAATTTGGACAAGTTTCATTCATCACAGAGGCATAAAGGATGCGTATCTGTACCACAAACTTCTCTACTTGCCTGATTCTCATTTTGGGGATAAAGGAGATGCTGCGCGGTGTCCAGGACTGACTGCTTCTGCCAACAGACACTGGGGGCAAAGAGAAACAGAAGCCAGGGTTACTTTGCTGTCTAGGCTGTGAGAGCGGGCAGATGACCTAGCTTTGAGGAGGACTATGCTCTGTGCCAGCGGCTCTGGCCCTGTGCATCTGTTACTGAACTTCTTTACACAGATAAATCCTGGGTTTCACAAAGCTTTGTATAAATGGATTTGGATTCTTAAAATATAAGCCTTCAAACAAACAGTAATGACCTGTTGCATAATGGGGTCTCTGGGGCAGTAGGAAACACTCAGAAATGTGGATAGTTAGCTCCGTGCAAAGGTCTTCTTAACAAAGATAATCTGTGTGGTTTTGCCTGAACGCAGGACTTTCTAAGCTGCCTTCAGCAGCAAGTTGCTTCACTAGTCCTTGTTTTGCACTGGTCCACCTCAAGCCACACATGAGCTGACCACAAAAGACGCTCAAGATACAAATGTCAAAATTGTGTTTTACACTGTGTACACTCAGAGTCTTAGGCTTGAAAACTCTCCGGAGGCTTTGGAAACCACTCCCTGCTCCCTGCCCCCATATCCAGGTATTGTGCTTGGCAACAGTTTTCCCTGCAGTGATTTTCAATAGCTCCAAGATTTTATATCTCCTGTGCTCTTTTTTTTTTTTTTTCCCCACTTCGACACCTCCTTTCCCTCCAAAGCTCCCAGAGCCAAGCTTCCTATAGAGATAACATCACTCCCTGCTAGCAGCAATTAACACTTGGTAAGAACGTTTCATCAGTGAGGGTAACATCCAGCTAAGTTCCCAAACACTTGGCTTCTGCTCTGGTTGCAGTACCTGTCTAAACCCAGGAAGGTGTGAGGCCCAGCGTAAACCCTGATTTTCTTCTGATGCAGCTTGGTTTTTGGTGTGTCTTAGTCAAACACTGCTGACTGAGTCCTCTACAACAGTCACCAGGTGAGTTCCTCAAGACCGTGCATAATATAGTTAGATCCTAACAATCTTACGGGCATCTGAAAGTACTTTTAAAAAGCTGAAATAACCAGGGAGAAGTAATCACTGCTAAATCAGTATCACCTATTAAGGCAGCTATATCTTAGCTTGTCATGCACAAGAAGTGGAGCATGCTGTTCTTTCAGGAGTTGCTTTGAATTTACTTGTAAATTCTTCTCTCTGCCACCCTGCAGCTAGGAAGTCTGGCTGGAAAAACAAGTTGTGACAGGGAAAATTCAAATGCTTTGTACTGGAGAGCCAGGCAGCTGGATGCTGACAGAACAAGAAAGATAACTCTTGTATCATTTTTCCTTGTCTGCATATAGGACGGGGTCACTTCCTTCTCTGGATTCTCCCCATGTTCCCACTGCTCTTAGGCTGTGCTTCAGCTTCCCTTTCCCTCTTCCAGCATTTAATTCTGCCCTATGAGTTACCCCTGGCATCCTCCCAGATTCTCCCCAATCCCTACTTTGGCTCCAGTCAAACTCAGAAGCTGCTCTTGTGCCCTAACCTGCATCACTGTTGTCCCTTTTTCTGTTCTTCCCGTGCTTTAGTGCAAGAATAATGCTCCAGAGATGTCTGGAGAGCAGACAGAGCTGGCCCTGCTGCTGCTGACCAGGAGTCCCTGCACAGTTACGAGGGTCTGTATCTGTCTTCAAGGCGACTGCTCTGCACGGCACCTCCTCCAGCGACCGACTGCCTCTCCTTGATGTGCCACTGCTAGAGCTGGCTCAGGAAAGCTTTAATGGGCTCTGGACTATGAGCAGTTACACTAGCAAAGCCCACATCGTTCCTCTCAACACCAGATTCCTCCTCCTTATCATGGCCCATCTCTGGTATCATATCCCAGGCTTCCATACAGACGGCAACGTTTCTCCCTGTGGCACAAAGCCCAAGGAAAGCGGCTCAGCTGTGCGGCAGCTCCCGGGGCTGTACAATAATCTCTCACACCACGGTGCTTCAGCTGAAACGCAGGCCAGAGCGCGCGCAGGTATCGGAACCCGACTGTAAGAGGGAAATAAGTATGCAGTGGTTTCCTTGGGATGAGAAAGGTCATGTAGCTCCTGCCGTCGGAGGCAGAGTGTAATTAACCTCAGATGTTACTCTGAAACGTTTATAAACGAGGCAATGAAGACATCTCAGCATGAAGTGTCCCTGTGAGACAGGAGTTTAGTCAGGCTAGGTTTTCCAAACTATTTGCAAAGTTGATTCTGAACAATATGATGTCTTAGAACAGAATAAGAGTGTGAGTTTACTGTTGGCTAAAGCAAATCTACCCGAGGCTCACCGTCTCCTTCCCTCCCCAGCCTTGGGCACACCTTGCTGCTCCTCCCTTCCACAGCATCATCCATCTTGAAGGCAAAGGTATTTTTTGCAGAGCTGGTTTTAAATGGCTATGTGATCACTAGTTCTGGCACGGGAGTACGCGGCAGAGCAGATCCTGCCCTTTGGGAGCGCCTCCCAGCAGCCGGAATTTCCGTGCGTGTATTCTGCAGCTGGGCAAGGAAGCTTATCCTGCATCTGAGACAGCCACACTGGCACAGACTGGGAGAAGCGGGGAAGGACACAGCTGAGACTGGCACCTCCTCCTCGCCGCTTCCTTCCCAGCCCCTCAGCTCACTGGAATGGCAGCGAGAAGCCACTGCCAGGTCTGCTCTGGAGGTCTTGCCTTGAGACCGGCAACCTTAAAACACGTCAAGTTCAACCCACAGAAGAGGGAAGCACCAAGCTGCAGCTTATCTTGCCAGGCAGCACCCACGACTGAGGAGCAAGAGCCTGGGGGAAACAGAGAGAGATAGGAGATCTTGTCCTGGCTGCCAGCTCTACCCAGAACTACTTTCTGCAGTGATCTCTGGGCTTCCCAACAGCTCACTTTTTTCCCATAAACCAGAGAAAAAGCAGTAGAAAACTCACTAGAAAGGTCTTGGGTGAGTTGCTCTTTGCTTCCCCTCAGTGTTGTACCTTGCAGGGTGAAAGGGTTAGGACATAGCTCCCAAGGGTGTGATTTTAAATGAATGGGAGCAATGGAGAACGGGGGCATTTTGTCATTAGCTTAAAAATATTTTTGCAAAGTTACTGATGAAATTTGTTCCAACTGTTCTTCCCAGGTGCGGCCTTGTGATGGAGCACCGTAACATTTCATCAAAGTACACGATCTCCAAGCTGTCTACCAACTTGGATGTTTGGATTTGATCCCCTCGATGCTTGTAAACTCCAGCATCCCCAAATTCCTTATTCCTGTCTCACTGACAGGGTTATCTGGAAGTCTTCCAGAGGGTATAGCCAAAGTTATGACAGTCTTACTGGTGTGGCTGCTGGACTGAATGTGTCAGAAAATAGACTCTTGGCTTCCTTTCCTGGAGGAAACCATGTGCATGAACTACACATTGCATTGCCAAATAGCAGCCCCTGCGCAAGGAAACTTTCCCTCTGGGGAGCAGTGGGTTAATTGGCCTGATAATCAGTCTGTTTCACTAATCAGTCCCTGTAGAGGGGTTCTGTTTGTTTTACCAGGCTTACACATCCTCCGCCCAGCATTTCTGGTGATTTATTTAAGAGGCTAATTTTTGATTTTGCTCTCTGGCGTTTAAGTCTTTTTTTTCATTGCAAACATAGAATCTGCTCAGATATTTCTCCTAGAAATTTGATTGCTTCAGCAGGTCTATTCCCAATGTGAGCCCTTATTTTGGAGAATTCCCTGTATTCACGGAACCATGTTGCCAAGCCTCACAGACACTCCAAGTCCTTAATAAACAACACAACTTGGCATTTAAGGTCCTGCAACCTGCTCTGGGTGACCCTGCTTTGGCAGGGCAGTTGGACGAGATGATCTCCAGAGGTTCCTTCCAGCCCCCACCATGCTGGGATTCTGAGTATAGGACACATGGCTTTGGAACTGGGGAACACTCTGAGGTATTGGCCCAGTAACAACAATGTAATTTGGGAAGAACGGGTTGGCTTTGAGTGGCACCTGACCTCTTGGGAGTGAATTACAGAGATGCAAGCCAGCTGCCCTCCTTTAGATCCCCAGCTCTCTAGCAGGGGGTTGAGACAGTGCTGTTAAAGGGATGTTGTCCTCACTTACCTGTCCAGCAGGGAGCCGAAGCAAATGACCGCATTGTCTCGCTGCGCTGCTAGCACCAGACACAAACCATCCATTAAGAGGGAACACTGAAAGAGAGAGAAGAGCTTTGGTGTTGCTATCCACTTAAATAAGTCTGTAAGCCGTGCTGATGAACCGCTGACAGCACAGATAACCGCTTGTGTGCTGCGTCAGGGGACGAACGGCACCGAGCCACCGACTCTTTCAAATTGAAAGAGTATCGTGTCTGAACTGTTAGTTAGCCGCTCCTATGGCATACTATTATTCTTGTTCTCTTCTCTCAGAGTGAAAATACGCAGGTTACTTAGGTGTGCTGTTCAGTCCCTAAGTCTGCTGGAAGCAGGAATTTGGAGATAACGGTAAATGTTGAGATATTGTGGTAGAAACACTTATTACTTGAAGGAGCCCATCTTCCCTCCGGCAGGGGAAAGCAAATGCTGTAATGTTCACCTCTGGCTCATCAGTGCCAGACCCTTCTGGCAACATGCCAGCTCTGCCCAGAGTAATTCATCTCTGACAGGAGGAAGCGTTTCCATCGCCAGGAGAGCAGGGCTGCTGCCATGGCTCTCCTTCCCACATGCTGATCCACTTTGTCCATTCTAGGGAGCTGTGCACATTCCCGTGTGCAGAGGGATGCCATCCTCAGGGGAACCGCAGGAGAAGAAAGTCGCGCTTAGACTAATTGGATGCTAGATATAATTGCTATTCCATACAGATATGCTTCAAAGAGATGCTGTCAATTTAAAAAAATCAACCCGCAAAGATCTTACCTGCTCTTATTACAGACAACACCTAAGACTCTCAGAACTGAAAGGCTGGAAACGCAAACGTTTGCCTGCCTTTTTTCAGAGGGACTGTTGTGTGTCTCTGACAGCCCTTTGTTGATTGCCGCTTCCACTCTGAGTGGTTTTCCCCCTTGTTTACTCCATGCTCCTGACAGCATTTTCTTTGCATGTTCTAGCTCAGCGCTTTGCCCTGGTGAGGTTCCTGAAATGGTGGGCAAAGCGCAAGGAGGAAAACACCTTGGGCCAGATACTCTGCTGGTGGAAAGCCACGTGTCTGCCCCAGAGGCACATCTCGTGCTTGAGCTCCACGGGCACTTGCTCAAACCCCACGCTGGACTGTGGCTTGAGCTGTCAGCACCTGCTACACAAGAAGCAAAATGAAACTGTGCCTTGGACTCCAGGGCACAGGCCAAAAAGCAGAAGGGTTATTTAGCATTGTAGAAGAGGATTAATGGGGTGCGATTAGAGAAAGGGAAATGGAAAAACAAGACAGGATAGAGCAGCAGAACATACACAACAGCAGCAACTGCACGCTGACAGGTGAGCGGAGTGAGCTGTTTCACAGGGGCGTGCCGTCCGCATTAAGGACGCGTTCACACATCGCCGTGTCAAGGTTAGGTGTCGGTGAGCCAGCGGAGACACGGGAACACGCGGCAGGGACTCGCTAGCACGGCACGCTGCCCACAGCGCTCACCGGCGGTATCAGAGCTCAGCTGCGGTGCTGTGCTCATACTGCAACTCAAGCAAGTTTGCTCGGAGCCAGCCTGGATATCTTAGCACAGCACGGCATTAAAAGGCTCCCCTTTTGCGGGCAGGAAGCAAAGCCCAGCTCCAGCTGTTCCGTACCTTTGCTGCAACGCTGCACTTTGCCCTGCTTAGCGTCTCAGAGATGCGGTGAGCTTGTGGTGCATCCAGGACAGTGAGGCGTGTGCCAGTCACCCTGAAACCTTTGCCAATAAGCTGATCGAGCAGTTCGACATAAGGCGGGTGCTCTGAACCCCGAAGGATTATCGCAGGCAATACGAGGCAAGTGGTCTGGCAGAGGGTATCAAGTGAAGGCCGATCTGATGGGAAAAGAACAAAACACAACAGACGCTTGTTTTACGGCCACCCCCCACAACCATCAGCCCTCTAAGTAACTCTTCCCTGCCACTGGAAGATGAGAGGCACTCGGGCATGGCGATAGCATTTGGGACGTTCACAGATGCGACTGCTCCTCCTGGGCTGTCAAACCGCTCTGTGCCTACATGCGCATATCTGGAGATCGCAAGGCAGCAGTAGTGACCCCATTTCAGAAGTCAGGCAAGGACAGCTGCTGGTTTGCCACAGGAGATACTATTCCATTTAATTTCTTCCAAGCAAATAAATCTGTGAACCCAGCTGCTTTTATAATCCAAAACGTAACTCTGATCAGCAAACATACGACTTAATGTATTTCATATTTTCCTCATGATAAATCTGTCTGTCTATTAGGCAGCAGCTTTGTGTTAATGACTTGCTGAAAGGAGGTTTCCTTGTGTGCTAGAGCTACCTCTAGTGTCCAAGACGAGGCCCAGAGTGAAGGATGGGTCTGCCTTGCTAGCGGGGATTACTATATTGTGCCTGACAGGCCAGAGATCACGTGTACTTGCTTTTCCAGGACAGTAACTCTTTGAAATAAATTTTCTGAGACACAAACACATCAGGGCTTTATGCTTGTTTCCTTTTTACTCTGCTTAGACATCTTCAAAGCACAGAGATCCTCATGCACCAGGAAATGAGGGGCACATCTTTCGAGATTTGCTCCCAACACTGGACTCTGCAAATACTTGTGCTCTCTCCACAACAAGCTGTTTTATTTTCTTTCCTTATTTAATTTTCTGCAATCTCTTTTGAAAATCAGTGAGTACTTCAGTCAGAGCAGACTTGTGCTCCAGGCCTGGTCCTTTCCTATCGTGCAGCAAGTTCCTGGGGAAAACACCCTGCCCATCAGCAACAGCAATCCAGGGTATTTTGGACTGAGAACACCTGCAAGTCTCTGCTTTGTGCTCTGGATACAGCTTGAGCTCACACTTTCCACCAGAAACACAATGGGATGGTCACATCTCTGCAGTTACGCAGATGAGGAGGTCAGGCAGCTACCTGCAGAATAACCTGGTCATCTCCAAAGAGCTGCTGTGACACACACGTGGTTGCCAAGCTCTGGTTTCAGGACTCGCATGGAGCCTGGGGACGTCAGCAGTGCTGCGAGATAGGCCTCACCCCTGGCCGCATGCATCGATTAAGGCTTAAACCATCATGCAGTCAGTCTCTGCTGTATTAATGTGTAATGCAAGAAAAGGAGCTCGCCTGAGGATTTGTGAGTTTTGTATTGACTGTGAAGCACGCGCAGGACACAGCCCAAAACCAGCGTGACAGTTTAAAGAATTCATTGATAATTAACTTGGGAAAAATCTTCCTAGGAAGACCCGCTGCACAACAGTGACTCGGTGCCTACCAAGCAGCTGTGCTGGTGTGAGGTGAAGGCCTCGATCTACCACCATCCTCCTTGTACTTCTACCTGTGCTCCCATGCACCTGCTGGTACAGGCTCAGCACCCAAAAGCCAGTAAGGGTTTAAGGTGGGATGTGATAGTCTGTAATTCTGTAGCATTTTTATCATACCCTTCTGCCTGTCCACAACAATCTTGTGGTTTTACTGCTGGGATTAACTGCAGCAGTCAGGTGCAGCACAGGAACATTTGCTCAGCTGCTTGCCTTCCTGCTTGCCAGTCACATCAGGACTCAGGCTATGGGAATGAGAATGAGCCAGTTCCAAATGAGTCCGCTCCCCAGTGAACACCACAGGAATGCTTTACCTGGGCACTGCTTGTTCGTAAAGGCTTGGGACCAATCCACAATACCCCAAACACAGAAGGATTCCCATCTCCTGACACAGAGCCATGAAGTAGTTTGGCTTGGAAAGCACCTTTAAAGGCCATTGAGTCCAACCCCCCTGCAGGGAGCAGGGACATCTGCAACTAGAGCAGGTTGCTCAGAGCCCCGGCCAACCTCA
>JAVSBS010017764.1:35411-49279 GCA_033124195.1 Coracias cyanogaster
GAGATTCCAAACCTGCCTGGACACAATCCTGGGCCCCCTGCTCTGGGTGACCTGCTGGAGCAGGGGGGTTGGACAAGATGATCTCCAGAGGACCCTTCTGACCACTACCATGCTGGGATTCTGGGATTTTATGTAGCAGGGGAAACAGCAGATGTTTTACCAGCTGCAAAATATTGAAGAGCTGTTCTCTAGTACAAATACCTCTCCATTCCTCCCACAACAACCAAAACAGGAGGAAAGAATGTAATGGCCTGATAAAAGAGATAGTGCAGGATGCTGAAGTCACGCTTCAGCTCTGCTCCTTTATTCTGACAATGGCTTCAGTGGGAAAGGCTGGCACTGTGATTACATCCTCCCTCAATTAACTGATCTCACAGGTCTGCTTTCCTCTTATCCTGCCTTTTGGTCTCAAGGTAACTTTAATGAAGGGCAGCAATGCTTGCGTTCTTAGTTTTATTCACTAACTTGGGATGTCTGATGCCTTCTGTTTTGAAGGCCTCCTCTTCTTGCTCTCCAATCTCACATAAAACACCCACGTAGTTCACTGTCAAGTCTAACTTTTTGCGAGAGTAAAATGAGTATCTTTCTCCTGACACCGTCGCATTTTCGTCTTTCTATTCAGTAAAGCCAATTTGTTACTCCACGCTACACAAGCGCTGTGTGTTTGACACAAGCATCTAGGTTTGTGTTGACAACAAAGGACTTTTCTTTCCCATGAAAAGATAGGGGAAGAGCTATAAATTACAAAGCACGAACGCAGTTATGGAACTGCATCGCTCCTCCTCGGTTGATCCACGGTGCTACCACAGCCTTGATTTATCTCCATGTCTGAATAACCATCAGAACTTGTCAGGCTCAGAACTGTTTATCTTTAGGTGCCAGGAGTCAGGCTTCCCCAGGAAGGGAGGTGACATGCCAATGTATTTCACATTAGAAGAAAACAGCAGGAGTCCATACTGTGCTGCTCCAAAGCAGGCAGTAGCAGTAGCAGCCCAATCCACACAGTGATTTCGTTCAAAGAGGTGTGGCCATACATTTCTCGCTGCAAGAAGAAACCAGCAGGTTTCTGCACTGAAAGATCAATGCCAGCATATAGCACTGCAGTCTGAGAAGGTTTTGACCACAGAGGTCTCAGTTCCTCATTAACTCTTGATTCTTTTCTAGGATAAAAAGGAATTCTCAAGAAATTGCTTTCTTTGGCTCTTGCGGATGGGTAGTACCTTGTCTCACTGAGGAGAGGGGCAAGGTCAGGGCACCCAGCCTTAAACAAGTTACACACTGAAATCAGGCACTCACATTTAGGTGGGGTAGATCTTAGCCTCTGTTTCTTGGTACTCTTTTGTATATAAAAAACATGTATGGTATTATTTACCGGTCCTGCCAACTGCTGTAATATCTATATAGTGTTTGCAGAGTACCTTGAGATCTTCAGAAAAGGCACCAGGCCATGAATAGCCACATTAAATTAACAGGCCAACTTGTAGATGACCTCAGCTGGCTCCTGCTGATTTAATATCCCTCATCATTATTCAGCCAAGCACAGAATTTAACCCCAAATTATGAAGTTTTTCCGGGCCTGAGAAAAATCCATAGCAACAAATTCCTTTTGCCCAAGTTCAAGAAATTCGCCAACACCGCATACCTCAGAACATTCCAAACAGTAAAATCAAGACTTACCAGTTACAAAATCCACCTCCGTAAAGAAGAGGACAGCTTGTCTGAATGTCACCTCTGGGGTCAGAGCCATTATTGTCTGTAGGTGACCACCACTTTTGCTTAGCTTCTCCCTGCACGGCATTAATCTCTTCAAAGCATCGGCAAGAACTGCGAAGGCATTGATCCGCCGTAGCGCGCACACAAGGACCGGGTTTGACATTAGCACATCGAGGCTTCTTCGCCAAGACGTGTCTCCAACCTCAAAAGGGGTTATTTCTCTGGCCTGATGTGGAGTGAGATGGGGCAACCACTTCAGACCTAGAAGCTCGAATCCTGAATTGGGTCCTTCTGCAAGTCAAGAGAAATCTGTTTAGCGCCAGCTGACAGCATGTGGTTCATGGAAGCTGTGTTTTCTTTTGGAGACAAGTGACCTAAATTCACATTGATTTTTTTACTAGATAACAAGTTCCAAGGCTGCTTTGATATCACCCCCTGTTGTATCCAAAATGGACAGATTATCTGCAGATATAGAAATATACTGGGAAAAACCACAAGACACAAATGCTAGGAAACGACATTACAGTGAAACCAAAAAACAGGCTATCTGGGAAATCAACAGGGAGCCACTGAGAATAAGTGCTATGATTTGATTAGAGAACACAGCTGATGGAGAAAAGTTGAAAGGGAAATATTGAGAATACACTGATAACAATGGGATTTGACACCGTACAATCCATTGTTATAGATCCTTTACCACCTCTTGTAACATTCCATTTAAAGCTATATTCGTTACAGTAATAAGCTACAATTTAATGTTAACTTGTCTCTAAAGTAGTTTAAATGTTGTTGTGGTTGTAAAGCAGTCTCACTTCAATGTAGCAAGATATTTATGGGCTCAATCCAGGAGCGTGTGTTGCTGGAAGATTTTGTTGGCTAGAACCTTCTCCTCACCTACTGGGATACAGAACTTCCTGACTTCTGGATTCCTCTGCTGTGTCCCAGTTCCAGAGCTGCTCTGTCTCCCAGTACTGGGGGGGAGACACGATGCTCTGGATTACCTAAAAGGCCAGGAAGTCTAAACGCATCTTGGAACTCATTTGACACTCTCTGAAGAAAACGATGCCCACCGGAGCTGTGTGTGGTATGAAAAGTGGCCTTGCCCACGACTAAATAGCCACCATAAATTCTTTAGGTTTTTGCAGGTAAGGAGAGGAACCTCCTCCTCCTTCCCAAGCCCCTTTCACTACATTTTTTCATACTGTTCCTGCTACAATAAAAATTAGCTAGACAGGCTAAACTTTCCTGCCCAGCTTCTACAGCCCGCCCCAAGAGCTGGGATCACCTGCGCTCCACGATTCGCTACTGCATCCGGGAAGGAGGATCTGCTGAAGCAGCTCTCCAGCACTTCTCATAGCGTCCATTCCAACCACCGTCAGCAGGACAACTTGCTCCATCTCAGGGTCAGAAGCGTATGTTTGATTGCAGAAAAGATGCAGAGGAATGCTGTGGGGGTCTGGCACTGCACTGAGGTTTCCTCCTACCCAGGCAGGACATCAAAACAAAGCCAGTTAGCCCGCAACACCAAACTTCAAGTCTTTTTTAGTGTGAAGGACTTGACTCATCTCAAGTGAGCAGACAAAGGCCGGTGCCTCGCTGTAATACTGCTACTCACTCTGCAGCTCAGCATGGCCAGGAAAAATAGGACACATGAGGAGCAGTATCTCAGCAAACCCTCACTAAATAGTCACATTCCTTAACGGGAATTAGTTTGTGGCATGTAAAGCAAATACATTCAATGGTAATTTTGATATTCTTATTCACACCATTAAGCAGAGTCAATAGGTCTCTACCACAATGATTTAAGGCATCAATTTCAGATTGATAACTAATGACAGACTGCACATAACATTGATACTTCATTTTGCTTTCTAGGAGATTACACAATAGCGGGCTGAACTGGGGACTGTCACAACGCCATGCAGGCACCCACAGGAACAGTACAGCTGCCAGAATCCCTGGCCCATCAGAAATCTGTGCTTGGAAGCAACTGTATAGATTTAAATTTATTTACTTAGTTATTCCTACTTTGCGACATTTCATAATGCTAAAAACCTGCAAATGACGTGCATTTGATTATGATTTTTCCTTATGATTTAGTGTTAATTTGGTTTTGGCTAGCAATATACTTCGATTAGAAATCCTGATATCCAAAACTGGAAATAATTTAATTAAATAAAATTATATTAACCTGTTGAATCCATAAGAAAACACTACCTGTAGTTAGTGAAATAAATGTGACTGCCATGACCTCCACATGTACAGAACTAGTAGGTTGAAGACCCTCCTACCCCTTTGAGTCATAGATTTATAACAGAAAACACATTAACTTGCTTTTTCAAGTCCTCTCAATTTCCCAGCTTTGAATAAATGAGTAACTGAAGTGAATTGAGCTGTACAAACTGAAATTCGGAACATCTGAATAAAATGAAATGAAAAAGTGCCTTCTCTGCACCTACAGAAGAACTATGGCTCCCAACATTTATCACTTTAGCAAAGTCCCCTTCGACACACTTAACCACCAATTTATCTCACTTACGTATTTTGACTTCTTTTAAAACCGTGGCAATAAACACGTACTGATTGGATATGAATCTTTTCATTCTAGGGGGTTTAAGGTTGTTACCATGTCATATTTAAAGACTTTATTTTTCCACATATTTCATTTACTTTAAAAAGGCATTTCCATTTCACTTCTCCATTGATTCTTCCATTCATTACCCAGCCGCAGAAGACATCCAGCAAGAATTACTGCGATTGACAGACAGCAGAACGCTAAACAAGTTATTACAGACAATAAGCACATTCCTAATGTTCTTACACAGGAAAATCCCCATCTTACACAAGGCAGAACACGGGATTTCCCGTAGCTTTGCCCTACCCAAAGCCTGCAGCAAGGTCTCGGTGTAAGGAGACGCGTAGAAGCAGGCGGCAGGGTCCAGCCCGGTGGCGGTGCGGAGGAGGCCTTGCTTTGCCAGGTCATCCATCAGCCCTGTGCACACAACAAGAGGAAAAGTGAGGAATACAGAGCTCGGTGATGCAGTCCAACGGGAAAATGGGCGTCTTATCAAATGTTCTGATTCATCTGACCACAATTCCACTACAGAGAGGTGAATATGGGTCATGCTGAGCTTACCGAAGGGACATTAAACGTAACTTAATCATCCCTTCTCCCCCAGATCATATTCACTTGCAGCAGGGCAAGTAGGTGTTGAAAACTGAAGCTTGGCCACAGCTCTCTGGAGACACCTCTGCTTTGTGACCAGCACCCCAGTTGTTTCCATTACCTTCTAACTCCTGCAAATTGAAGCGTGCAACAAAGGCACAGAAGATCCTACACAGCACTGAAATTATAAAAGTGTCTGAAATAAGGTGGTGTTCACAAGGAAGAGAAGTCACAAATCTGGAGCCCAGTGCTTGAGTGCAGGCCTTCAAGGTGTCCTGCACCTCAGGGTGCCAGGCCAGCATCCTGCACCCTCCACAGCACCACATGGCCACAGAAGTGTTGTTAGGATTGTAGAGATGAACAGAAACGTCACGTTCTGCTTGTGTAGCTCCCAGTCTGGGAAATATCCCATTCCACACCACTTGTACAGACACAAAGTACTTGAAACTAGCAACCCCTCTGCTCCCGCTCTTCCTCCGAAAGGCTGGGCTATGCACAGTGCACTTCCACAACAACTAGCTCAACCTTCTGTAATAACACTTCAGATCGTAGTTTTAAAGGCTTGGTATTTTTTAAATTACTTCGTATTCACGTGATTGCTTTCTACTACACAAGCCTGTCAAGTATTTACTGTAGTGTAGCATCAGAAATGGATTATTAGCACTAGAGGCTGAACCTCAGACGTCAAACGTAGCACAGATGAGAGATTTCAGCTTGTACCATTGATAATCACCTACCTGCTTTTCAAAATTCAGGTGGTGTGAGGAACCAAAGAATGTGTCATCACCGCCAGATCAGCATTACTTGCTGTTTATTCACACTCTATGCATGGCAAAAAGTAAGGCTTGGGCAAAAATTTATAGTGTTTGATCCTCAGGACAGAGACCTGTTACCTGAAGACACCTTTATCTATCTGCTCGACTTCAGGAACGACTGTTGAATCTTTCCTTGCTTTGGAAACTGAAGAGTGTTGAAGACCTTGAAGGGGTAACTGCTTTTCAGGGGTATTGATTAAAAGTGCTAAACATCTCAGTGTGGTATTTACCCTACTCAAATCCTAAAACCCAAACAATGCTCATATGGCAGGAGTGTCAGCTTCCCTTCTCCAGGACTCTGGAATATGGAATATCTCTGAATCAGCTCTGAAGCAACCAGAGAACACATAGGAAAAGGCATTTGCAAAATCTGTCTACAAACAAAGAGGAAAAAAAAAACAACAACCAACCTCAAGTTTTCCCTCATTGTAGAAAACTTTCTTTTACTTTTCTGGTCTATCCCTTGTTCCAGTGCCCACCTACATATTTCTAGTGGGAATTTCCAAGTGCAAAACATGAATGCTGTAAACATCAGCTGTGGCACTCTTAGAAAAGCAGCAGAAACTGAACTTCTTTAATGAGCACCTTTTCTTGGATCTACAGGCAGCACGTGACATGGTGCAGCAATTAGTCTGCTGTGATTAATCCACTGTGTCTGGACATGTTTTCAGAACATTCTGTGATAGTCTCGGGAGAAAAAGCAGAGGACTTGTTGAATTGTCTTTTTTTTTTTTCCCCTCAAACCTCTAAATGTTCTTTTCTATTTTGGCTAGATGAAAGGAAGCGATCGGGCAGTGGATGAATATCTCTATCGTGAGCTATTTGTGGTGGTGTTAACGGAGGGGTCAGCAACTGCAATCCTCTTCTCTCGGCAGCGCTGTCTGAAGGGAAGGTGGCAGGAAAACAGATGCAAGAACGGACTCGCCTGCTGCAGGCAACATGCCCCCTGCCAGAGCAGGAAGCAGCAGGCAGGGCAGGTTCTTTGGTCCCTACTGACCACTGCTGTTGCCTGTAATCTTCTCCACTTGAGACCAATGTCAGCTGCTTCTTAAGAAAACCAAATAACATTTTTCTGTAATCACAGCATCAGAACAGAGCCTGACTCAAGTAAGAAGATTTGGGGCAGCAACTCGCCTGTTTTTTAGCAGTCCCTACATATAAACGGAGTTACAGTTCAGATGCTTGGAAGTCACAAGTGAGCAGAACTCGGGGCTGAGGCTGACAGGATCTGGTGTTATCCCCAGGCTCAGTGGCACGTGCATTTTTGGTACCCTGTCCCCCTGTGCAACGAGAATTCCTGAGAGGAGGTTATTGAGATGATGAAGCCAGGCCCATTATGATACTGTACAGTGGGAAGCCAAGACACAAGGCTCACAAATTCAAGCAGAGAAGGCTCCAGCTTAACATAAAGGAAAAACAGTTTCCCACCAGGATGGTGAAACATTGGAAGAAAGGCCTGAAAGGTGGGAGAATCTCTGTCCTTGCAGATTTTCAAGACCTGATTGAAAAAAGCCCTGAGCATCCTGCTCTGAATTCACCACTCGTATGGTGCAGGACACCAGATGGGAGACCTTTGGAGGTCCCTCGTGATTTACATGAATTACTCCATAATTCTAAGTTTGAGAGGAATCTGGTGCTAAAGATCAAACAACCGACAAAGATCAAACTGCTCCGTTGGATTTGTCGTAGTGACTGATTTACACGTTGGCCTGGAGATACATACAGCAAAACTGATTTTCTCCATAAACACTCTCTGCAACATAGCAGCTGTGGTTAGACTGTTGCCATTTAACTCCCAGGCCCTGAAATGCAAACCTTCTTTCCCAAGGGCGTTGAGCAGCGAGAGCTTTACCTTTTAGCAATGCAGCAACGTGATGACTAGCGTTCTCCTTCCTCAGCAACAAAACGAGACAGTGCCTGCGCGGTTCTCCTCTTGCAGAGCTGTTGGGTGAACTCAAAATCGTGCTAGGGCAAAAGACAGCAATCTGAAATAAAGAGGGCTAATTAGACTACTAAATCCACATCTATTCACTCAAGCTCAAGCAAAGAGTTAAGTTACGATGGCATAACAGGATACAGCTTACCAGTAACTTCCAATAACTGTGTGTTCCTGCATCATCTGTACGTGACATAGAGAAACGTCATTTAAACCTCAGGGAAGAGGCTTAACGTAAAAATATTCTGCCCTGCAACTGGGCTGGACTAAATCCCCAACAGTTATAACTCGGCTGGTATGTGGTACCAGCCTAAATCACTCAAAAATGATCTTCAGTCCCAAATGAAGGGATGACTTTTCAGAAACATTCCGCTCCAAACACCATGTTGAAGAAGTAGCTGCTGCTGTTAACTTCTTAAATGGCAATTTAGGAGCATGCTCCAAATATTTGGCTATTTGGGCTGTAGGATTCCATAAATGTTTATTCTATAAAATATTACAGGCAGGAAAAGTGTTACAACAAGCAGGAAAGAGGGGCTTTGTACACAGTTTAATTCGCAAAACGATGTGTTTCCTGATTGATAAACAACCCTAAGCATGACAATTTAAAGGAAGCCTTGCGTGATTCCTGGGTGATTTATCACCTAAGAAGTGCAGAACTGGACTTCTTGCATACATTAAGTTTGACCAAAATCTTGCATTTATGATTACTGCTGTTTCCTTAGGCTGACTTGTCAAAATGCCATCTGCACTCTAAGTCACATCTATCACTGTGTCAGACAGAGCTTCAGAGAAAAAGAACAAAAAAATGTTGTTATTTTTGACAATAGGAAAGCTCTTTTTGCAACCCATCTCGAATGCATTAAAGCAGGAGACTTCATGCTGACAGGCCAGAAGCAGTCCCAGAGGGACTGCGAAGTACATAATCAAACATCAGCCTGTGAGATTAAGACTATTCTCCTGAATACATGTTTGCAGATCAGGAATTGTTATTTTGGTTTATGGGGCTACTGCCTGCTCTTGGCTTATTTTGAGATCAGTGGTAAAATTTCTGTTTGCCTTAGGAGGAGCAGGCCTGATTGTGAATTTACACTTCTGTTCTCAGTGAGAGGCTGAGACCTGGTGAGATTTACCTACTGAAATAAAAACCAACACAGAAAGCAACCGGAGTACCACTCACAGGAATACCAAGTGCATGAGTTCTGGCTAGCTGGTAAAGAGAGAACGAGTGTCCTTGAGAACACTTACTGGAGGAGTGTTGGCTCACGATCCGTAAGCTCACAAAGTATTAGTTGCAGAGCAACTGGTAGCCCAAGGAACACAACGGAGCTGCGCGTTCTGTTCTGTCCAGTACCTGACTTGTCGTCATGCTCAGCACAACGGCTTGCTTGGGTGAAAGCTGCAGCTGTCTGATACCTTGCAGAAGAAACCCCCGACGAGCACAGACTGCAAGCACGTCACCGTATCCACGAGGAGACACCACAGGCGACACCACCAAAATGATATCCCCTAGATCAGAAAGATGTAAGAAAAGCAGCATATTATTTCCATGGAAAATGGTATCAATGCGAGACAACTCTCACGGTGGCTAGTTCCAACTTGAAGTGCATCCTAAACGGTGATACTGTATTTTGCAATTTGCTCTATCCAGCTCATAACTGCTATTGGAGGCCAACCTAGAATGGAAAAGCTTGTAGCATCATCAGTGATATCTTTATGACTCATCTACCCCAGACAGTCTGTCTCCTCAGGGCTATCTATGAGCTCTTTATCAATCTGTGAGGTATCAGTTCACATGCTAGCTGTGTCCCCCCCGCCAGGCTGTGTCAGAGCTGTTAACCTGAGAACTGGCACAGGCTCCTGAATCTTTGGGCCAGCCTGTGATCACAACCTCACCTCACTCTTTGGTTTTCTACCATCTGCGCCTCACAGGTCCCAGCCCTTGGTCACCACGGTAATGGTATCAGCCTGCTCTCTGCTACCTGATTCTCATCCACTAAGGCTGGCTGCTTGTATCCTCCTTGCATCCCTCATCCCAGTAGATAAGGTTGTAGAAGCAACTGGATTTTTAACTCCTATTTTCTAAGATGAACCCCAAGCTCACTGCCAACAGTGTAGCAACACATGCTATGAGCAAGCTCTGGATAAAGAGCCTATGAGACCTCCTGAGCAGCGTCTAATCCCCGTCTTAGGTACTACAGGACAAGCTCAAGACTTCTCCCTGAAGCCTCTAATCTACCTAAGGCCTTTGTTTTGTTCTAATCTTATCTTGGGTCTCTGCTTTTAGCATCACCTTCATTATTACACTGCCCTAGTCCTAATATAGCTTTTCTTTCTGTACACAATGTACATTCAGATCTCCACAACCTGCCAAGAGCGAGCTCTGAAGGCAAACCCTCAGTACCACTTCTCCCCAGGTTTCCTCTACGCTGCCCTGTTAGTTTCTCTTAGCTCTAACCAAGTGATGTCATGGGGTTGGAAGTATTTTAGTCTCTATGTCCCAGTTACACTTGGTTTGGGGTGTAGGAGTATCAGCCACGAATGATTCTTTTGGTTCTAGACTTTGTGATACAATTATCTGTCCCCCCAGGAATATGACCAAGGAGGCCGAGCCTGGTAGTTCAAGCAACAGCAACAAAATACGAGGAAGCTTTTCTTCATTACTAAGGATGGGACAGGCAAAGTGTTTCTCTGCCTAAAATGTCTATTTGGCTTTACGGCTTCAATCTTGCAGGCTTTGAGCCAGACTGACAAAAGTACCACATGCATTATATGTGAACTGGCAAAATTTAGGGTTGCAGGTGGTAAGATTTTGGCTCCTCTCTAGTTGATAACACTTAAAAAAACATCTTCACATACACATATCTCAAATCAACAAATGAAGGGATCAGAAGTTATAGAGAAGGGTTATAGACAAGGGGCAGATATACCTGGTGGGAGCTGCAGTACATTTTTTCTGCATGCTCAGCCTTGGGTATATCTTCCTGTCTCCCAGAAAAGCTGCTGGAGACCTGAGGGAAGGAGTCAGTGAACATTTCCTTTTGTTAAAACCCCACGGGGTGTCTGCTCCCAGACCCAGATTTTCAGCTTCTCTTCATATTCATGATGCAGTTTTCTGTCTGAGGAGCAAAGCTTGACAGTGACTTCCTGAGCCCAAATACAGATGGAACGTGGTGTGGTGTAACTCTGCAGCCCACATCAAATGTGAATCATTAATAGCCATAAAAGGAAGGGGAGGCAGAAAATGTGACTCATGCCATCAGCAGCAACCAGCTGCCATCAATACCAACCCCAAATAACACAGAGCCAATGGCCCTCTGCCAAGCTACCTGAGTTAACACGCTCAGTTATACATAAGAGTGTATCTTAACAGAGAAATTTTTTTTCCTCCCTCCCTTCTCCATTTTCTTGCTGTCGCCCTCTGTCACTTTCTGGTCCTTTGATCTTTTTGGCTTATGCTTTCATTCTTCTCTCATTACCTTCTTTCCTTTGGCAATATAATTTTTTGTGCCTTCTTTCTACGTCAGTACAATCCTGCTTTCATAGAATCAGAATTGTTTACGTTGGAAAAGACCTTTAAAATCATCGAGTCCAGCCACTAACCCAGCACTGTCGGGTCACCACTAACCCATGTCCCTCAGCACCACATCTCCACGGCTTGGAAACCCCTCCAGGGACGGGGACTCCACCACTGCCCTGGGCAGCCTGCTTCCTTCTGCCATCTTTCCAACAGCTGCTTTCACTCCCCTCAGGTGTTTTTTCACCTGTGAAGCTATCTTCAATTATGGGAGTAGAAACCAGACAGCAATGCTCCAATAGCATTGTCTAAAAACCACTTGTGCCCAAGATCTGCTGCACCAGGCCCCACACAGAAGATTATCAGCACATTGGCCTTCTACAGCGGACGCCCCTATAACACGCAGATCCTTCTGAGCCAGCTGTAAGGCCTCAAGCCTCGGCAGACTTCCCTCAAACAGTCAGGTAGCCACCAGCTAGGTAAGAATGCAGAAGCTGGAGGACTGCTCCTGCAAAGGGAAAAGGGAGTTTGGGCAGAGGCAGGTGACAACCTGTTTGTATTAGCCCCAGGAAGTGCTTTCCTTTCTGATTGCGTGGTCAGTCCTGCCCTGGAGGAAGTCTCAACTATTTCAACCCCACAATGATTATATTCAGCTCTTCACCAGAAGAGGTAGATGATCTCTAAAGAGATAAAGATGCAGTTTAAGGACACTGTTAGGGATTCACATGGCTGTTTCTTTGATAAACAGGCTCCTGTGGGCAGATATTTTCCATGGGGTGATTTTTGTTTTTCTTTTTTTTTTTTACCCTTCAGTGAAATCTAAGCAGCCTACAGGACTCCAGCAGCTACTCCCGTGAGGAGGATGAGGTGGTAACACTCCTCTGACAGTTCATTTCAGGCAACAGTGTTTCACCAGAAGTTAATCATTCCTGGCTCTAGAACAGGCCAGGTCACAGCACAGCAATCCGGGCAGGCAGAAATTCCAGAAACAGGGGGGTTGGAGCAAGGTAACGCCTTCAGTGAAGGTGAACCATAAAACACCAAGATTCATTCCCTAATACTGACCTTTGGTAGTTGAGACAAGCATTGCTGGAGGTTGAGACAGCACCATGTCCTGGAGATCAACCTTTTCTTCATCTGCTTCTGCCCCAGTTGATGAAGGGCTCCAAAAGCTAAAGAAAAACAATAAATATTAAAAGCTGTTACACTATGTTCTGGCTCAAACCTACTTCCTGCAGCAAACCCAGAGCCACAGAAGCTTTTCTGGTAAAACTGCTTGACTGGAGAAGCCATTTAAATCCCTTGTGCATGACATGAGCTGCATCAAGGTCTCTCTGACCAAACATCCTTTTATATTACTCCCCCAGAGGAGTGTCCAATTGAAAGTAGCTAATGCAAAGCAGCCAGCTTGGCAAAGAAATCTGGGAATCAAGAAATATGTCAGGCTGCATTACCAGAGCTCTTCCTACCCACAGATACATCCTAGTTGCTTTTGGTTCTTCAGCCCGAGTTTAAACAGTTGTAAAAGGTTCATGGTGGGAAACAAGCGCAACCAAGTCTGGCAAAGATGTTCATGCCAGCAAAACCTCTACAACCTTCCCCAAAGGACCACCTGGTGGCACGGGGAACAGAAGGTGTGGTTCTGAAAGCCAGGGGCTGGCAGCAGCCTGGGAAATGGTTTGGCTGGGGCTGTGAAGTGCAGGCTGCTCGGGGAATCCTGCCTCCTCCCCTGCCACCAGCGAGCTGGCTGGAACACATCCTGCTTGTTGACACCCAGGAGACCACGGCATTTGCAAGTATCATCTGAAAACTCCAATCTGAGTTGCAGTTTGTGTTCTTGTCTCTCGATGGACCAAATTACCAGCACTAGGATAAAGACAAGTGTGTTATGTAGAACGTAGCACTGCTCTGGACTAAGTTATGCCAGCAGAGAATTCATCATCTTTGTAAGAGGAAAAAAAGCATCCCTGAGGAAAAAAAAGACAAATAAAGAGAATGAAACTTTACCAAATTGATTATTTTTTTTTTAGATCATAAGTCCCACAGTGTAGAGGCCAGCATCCCATGGGATCCCAGGTCTGGGTGATAAACATGACAGCCAGGGAGAGGGGATCTGTAGTTTGATATTCTCCTGGCTCCTTGAAGCCTGAAGACAAAGCTTTGGTTAAAGCACTGTGAAACAAATGCTTCAAGCCACAGATCCACCTATGGTTGGAACAAGCAGAGGGCTATCTTCAGAAGCCAAAAAGGACCAGTGCCTCTGCTCTTCCCTCTTCAGACCAGGAAACAGACCCCCAAGCACAGCCCTTCATTTACACACAGGATTCAATGTGCTCTCCGGGTCCACAGCTCAGTGTCCAGGAAGCTGCAAGGTCACCAGGAAGGAAAGTGATTGTTCAGTGCTGTAGGGAGTGCTCATCTTCACCCAGGAAAAGACAGAGAGAGGTTTGGAAGAAGAGTGTTGGGAAGGAGTGCAAGAGAAGCGTTGTTCAGCCTGAAGAAGAGAAAGCACCGGGGAGCCCTTCAGTACTTCAAGGGAGCCTACAAGAAAGATGAGGAGGGACTTTTGAGCAGGGCCTGTTGTGACAGGACAAAGAGTGATGGTTTGAAACTAAAAGAGGGAGATTTAGACTAGAGAGAAGGCAGACATTTTTGATGCTGAGGGTGGTGAGAGCCTGGCGCAGGTTGCCCAGAGAGGTGGTGGCTGCCCCATCCCTGGCA
>JAVSBS010017768.1:0-18206 GCA_033124195.1 Coracias cyanogaster
GCTTAAGGATTGAGTTTGGAAACAAAACTTCTATACCTGATGTTCAGTGAGTGGAAATCACTCAGTACCATGGCAAACTCCTCCTGTCCACCCGTGTTAAGGAGCCTTGCCTTTCTTCTGCAGCTCTCATGATACATACCACGCAAAACTGAGCAACCAAACTACTGACAGAAACATATCCCACACTAATTTAATGCAACTTTCCAGCTGACATTTGCCCAGGGAGTGGATACAGAGGGAGTCCATAGTAACTGCCTACACAGCAGTGGAAAGGAAAAGCATCTCCCTTCATCCTCCTTCCTGTGGTCTAGCAGTCCTTCGGTGGGTAGTTCATTGTTTTCCCCTCCAAATTAATTTGCCATGCAACTGGTGTTTGATAGTTAATTGTCTGGTTAGGAGGACTTCCACTGGCATTACTACAGGTCAGGGACAGGACAGGAGATGATAACACCAAGAATGGTAATACCCGGAGGTCCAAAGCCTCCTAGCCACAGCACTCTGCATTGACATTCTTACAGAAGAAGCTGAAGGGCCCTTTTCCCCTTTCCAATGTCAGCTGTAAATCGGTTAATAAGAGCAATCCTACCAGCACTGCAGTCCCAAAGCCTCAGCAGCCAGGTAACATGACTGACAATCTCTCTACAATGCCTAATTTAAATGTCTCTAGAAAATAAAGACACCAGTCTCCTTCTGGCTTTGCCCGTAGCACATCTGAACGAGGTACTGTTACTCAAGGTGACTTCTGTGACAGCAGTCTTGTAATTACATAAGATGACTGTCAGGGCTTTCTACAGTTTTAAATCTGTGAGAGTAGAACAGCATGTTAGCGAAAGGTTCTCAACCAGCATACTTACCTTTTGCTGTTTTGGTTTATTTAAGAGGTACTAGATTATAATCATTTGTAATACATCAAGAATGAAATGAAAGGAACCCTTGGGCAGAAAGCCACAAAAAGGCCTAGGCAGCCGTTACAGCCCTCCATAACGACAACATTAATGATGCATAGATGTTGTGCAGGACCTCTGCACAGGAGGGAGTTTAGCTGTGCACACAGCCTCCAGCTGCCAGTAATGACACTGCAGTAGATGAGATGTATCTGGGGGCTGCTTTGAATTGTCTGTGCCTTGTTACAGCATAAATGCTGTAAAAGGAGATGCTGAGACAGAGGAAGCAAGAAGACGACACTGATCTTATGACCTGCCATCCCACATATGAGGAACTGTTAGGTACCGGACATGTTCTGTGCTAGCAGGTGCTGTTGGCAGCTGAGTGAAATACACAATTAATGCAGACATGAATATGATCGAACATACATAAATTAATTGCTAATGCAACTGCGTGTGCTGATTTTCAGCTTGAACCCTTGTGCTAGACCTCCCATCTGTGCCTTCATGGATTTGGGAGCTGAGTCTTACTGAAAGTCAGATGCTCAGCCCAGGATGATAAATTCTGTGGAGAAAGCCCTGTTCTCCTCACCATACAACCCTGGGGGACATGAGTGACACCAGCCCATGCCAGATGATATCAAACTGCTTCTCCTGGTGAGTGGGTGACCACTGGGAGCCCAGGTCAGGCTCCTGTGGGCTCAAACTCACCCTTCTCCAAGCAAGCAGTTCCTGCAGTGAGGTGTCTCCCCAGCAGGAAAAATGAGCACACATGAGAATTTGCCTCAGTATTTTGGTTTTAAATAGAGCTGAGCCTGGGGGTGGCAGAGGGAGACAAAAATCGCCAGTACAAAACAGTATTCTGATCCAATTTATTTCTTCAGTTGCATGAGTCAAAGCTACAGGAAATAACATCTTGGCAGCTTGATCTTAATAGTTAAAATCTATTCACATTTCACAGCTGTTTTCAGATCCTTTAAAAAGGAAAGGAAGAGAAAGAGAAGTTTAAACCTTTATCTGAGATTACTCCTAAGCGTGTAGAACGTGTCAACACTGTAAAACACAAAACTGCTAACAAATCACTGCAATAACTTTAAGACAAAACAATGAAGAATTTTACTGGATCTCTCAACTTTTTCCAGAAAGATAGGTAATAATTTCTCATAATAATTACCAGTACTACTGAAGACACTTCAGGTGCTGATGAATTGGCATTTTGAGGCTGGATATCCTCATCTACCTCCCTATATTCTTTTGGGAGGTTTCTGAGGGTTGCAAGGTATTTCCCACTTCTGGGATGCTTGCATGCTGGCTGAGCTGGATGCCAGCAGGACCTGAGCAGCCCCATATCAGATGGCAATAACAGGAGAGGTTAAGGCAGGGAAGGGGCACTCTCCTGTTCCCCAGGAAATCTTCTGAAATCTCAAGAAGGCTAAAGCCTTCACCCACCACTGCAGAAGTTCTATGCAACTCCACAGAAATCCATACTGGGACCAGTTTACAGCTGGACTACATAGGACAGCAAAGAGTCACCTGTGTCTTTGGCCTACTCCATGACAGATGGTCACATCTCACTGTCCCAAAAGCTCTCTGTTTTGACCATAGCTAGAGTGGCTTTCTGCTCCCCACTAGTGACCCCAGACAACATGGGCTGCAAATTACCATCAGTCCCCTCATGGGGCTTCCCTGAGGAGCTCTGACTATGCCCAACCCAAAATCAGCAACCTGGTTTACCTAGGTTGCATCCTGGTATGCTGGGACCTCACCTGGGGTGGTGGTCTCCATCCCACACTATCCCACAGGAGATTTCAGTCCATACCGAAGGGTCACCCATCCTACCTCTCTTGAGAGAGGCAGGCACTGAACAGTTAACTGCCCCTGTTAAAAATTAGCTGGGGCAAAGCTGAACAGTTCTACAAATTTTTCACTGGCCAGTGATTCATAGGGAATTCCCTAAGGTTGGCAGCACCCTGGGTGACAGTCTGCTCTCAGATGCATTGCTGCTTATCCATCCATTGCACTAAATACAGGCGTCAGACCTCCAAAGCAAAAGCCGTGGGCTCAGTGCAGGTTGCTTTCCAACACACGTGTTTCCTGACAGTGGAGGTGTACTGCTGACATTGCCCAAACTCATCTTCTGTCAGGTGTCAACAATGACCTGAACCACTGTCCCATCGGCCATGGTCCATGGCACTGAGCAGCACCAGTGGAGCTGGCCCTTATTCACTGGGCCTTGTCCATTTCCTCACCATCATCTGCTGCTTGCCCTCTCTTTCTTATGCCATGGATTTCTTGTGGCAGGTGGAGATGGACCTCCTCTGAGTGATATCTTCATGGAGAGCGTGGGTTTAGGATGGCAGGCAAAATACCACAGGCAGGTTTCTGGAGTTGATGAATGGACAAAAGCAAGACTCTAGGAGACAGCTCTACTCCATAAATGTCTCTGTGTTGTCAGATGCATATGGCCTACAGTTTTTATGGTCAGTGGAGGGGGGGTAAAAACATCTGAATGCAGCTTAATCACCCCTTCCAAAGCATTTTAAAATATTACTTCTAAATGAACAGGTTCCCAGCAGGTGTAAAGATATGCATTTGATACAACTTCTGTGAAGATCCAAAGATCCTACAGTGTTTGCTTTTTCTGTCTGCTGGCTGTTATTGCTATATTGGGATGCCTTTAACCTGGACATCACTCCATGCAAAAGTTTCTCCAGGGATGTACTTACACAGGTGAGTGGCTCCTTGCAGTGGTGACACTCTACTGGTGGGGGGAAAAAAAGCAACTAAAGCCACTACCTGCTTCCCTCATACATCCCAAAGGCCCCTGCATAGAGAGGAATGAGTCCTACTCTGCTTATTTCTAAGCACACCAGAATCTGTTCACACTGCTTAACCCCTCAGCACCTCCCACGTACCCTATAGGAGTACTAGTTGCTCCCTCAAATCTCTGTGGCTTCGGCAAGACCTTGGGGCACAGCTGAGGGAAGGGAGACCTCCTAGAGATGGAAAGAGCTCTCTAGAAGGAAAAGTGAAAAATAAACCTCTGGCAGCTACTTTGTTCATATCTTCCCCCTGGAGTAGAAGAAAAACTGGCCCAGCACTGACTCATCTCCAGAAGGAAAAAGTTGAGGTATCTCTGGCAGAGGGCCCTTCTGTCAAGACTGCAGGGGAATTAGAGAAGAAAGCTTTAAGCCACCAAGGCCTCTCGGTTTAAAAAGGCTGTACATGATGAGGGCTGTGACAGCCAATTTCAGAGAAGATCCAGCTACTCATGGAGCTAGGACATACTGTGGGACTGGAGGCTGGAGATGCATGGGCAAGTATGGGTAGACTCTACATGCATTGTGTTTATCTGCCATCTCAGAAACCATCCCTGACCATAGCTGCAACCATGTCTCTCCAATATGACTACACTATGAGTGACCTACTCCTAATCTTAATCTCTTGAACATCCAAAGGCTTATAGCTATGGAGTGCTAGAGTTGCAAAACGCAAGTCCAGGAGACTGCCTGCGTGATGCGGAGTCTGACTTCGGCTGAGTCTGAAGAGAGGCCAAGCTGAGCTGCTGGAGAGCACGCTGTGCCTGTCTGGGTGCAAAGACAGTCTCACCCACTGCTTTTGGGGAGGTAGGACCATGACAGGGATATCGCTACAGAGCTGAAAATTGACATTTGAGTTCAAATAGAGCAATTTGCAGCTGCAGAGCATCTGATATTTAATATAGCTTCTGTCTACATTATAAATGTCAGAACTGACTTACACCTGGCTGGTTCTCAACAAAGGCAAAGCAGAACGGGTGAGTCTGCTCAAAAGCTGGCTGGAGGCTGCCCCATGATCCTGGATGCCCCTGCTAGTGGAGGGCACCCAGCCCAGCTGGAGCCACCAGCACTGTCCTTTCTGCCCCTGTCTGAGTTGGACTTGTTTACAACAGCTGAGCTTCAGTGAAGATGAGATGTTTGTTGGCTTCCAGTCAGCCGCTGGGGATTAGAAAGAAAAGACGCAATTTTCTGTCATGTAATGTACCTAGCGCATGTGACAGTCTTTGGAGCTTTGGAGCTCAAGGGGAATTTGGTCCTTGAGCATTAGGTGAGAAAGCTGGTTTGCTTTGGCTAGCTATACTTTTCTTCCTTGCTGAGGTTAAAATGTGGTATTTATCATGTCAACAGAGGCGGATGTTTAATGACAGATGCTTATCTCCTAAAACAATTTTCTCAGCTCTTGCAAATCAAAAGACCTATTTTCTAATTGATACTAAGCAACCATCTCCAGCAATCTCTCTCTCCTACTGCTGCCAAAAGCATCAGTAACCAAGCACCAGAAACTGAGGGAGTCTAGAGGAACTCATACCTTTTGAAGATACAGTAGTCTAGTAACTTCTAATGAGCTGGCGACACACAAAAAAAGCCTGTGCTATGCTAGTAGCAAAAGTTAGCCCAGCACATTGCCCACCTTCCCATATTTTCTGCCAATGGCATGCTTCTCCACCACCATAAAGCAATGGATATACTGACCTCTCTGGCTCACTTCTCTGGCTGTTCGTTACAGGGATGAGTAGGTCAGACAAACTTTCTGGAGGCCAAAGCATTGCACAAGGTAGACCCACTTCCTCCCTCCAGCTCCTGGAAATTTTGCAAGATTGCAGCATCCAGGACACTGTGATCCTATCAGGGACAGGATAACAGCAGAGCCCAGAAGCAAGTAGGGTTGTACGAATAGATTTGTAGTTATACACAGGGTGCAGAGCCCAGAAGCAAGTAGGGTTGTACAAATACACACATCTTCTGCAGTCCCCACTTTTCACTAGCAAATCTGCAGCTTTTTCCAACCAGTCCTAGGGCCATCCATCCCTACTCAACTAAACAACACTTCATGTCCTTGTGCCACTTAAAAAAGTAACACACGAGCGGTGGGCTGTGCTCACTTCTTCCCCAAAACACTAGTTTTATCTGATCACAAGACAGAAATTCAGTCCTTTTACACACATTGTGTATGGATCGTACCGTTTTGAAGTGGAAAACCCAGCAGCCCCCCCAAACAATACTCAACCAACTTTATCCTCCCAGATGCAGCTGCCGTGGGCTCGCACCCAGCCCCAAAGAGCAGACAAACACTGGCACGGCTGTAACAGCAAACAAAACCTGGCAGGCAGAGCCCCGGCTCCCTCTTCTCCTCCATCAGCTCAGCTCCATGGCTCGGCGGCTCCGTGGCTCTTGCAGCCCCCCAGTTCTCTGCCACCTCCAGCTCTCACCCCCAGCCCCGCTGCACCGGGTGTGGGTACAGACCTGGCAGCAAGGCACGGCGGGGTTGCAGGGCTCCAGCCTCTCCTAGGAAAAGAGAATTAGGAAGATGGGAGCCCTGGGAAGCCCCCGAGGTAGCACCTCTGGGGTGCGAGTGGGCTGAGGCTGGGACCTGGCTCCTGCAGGGACAGCAGCCTGGCCGCCACTGTCCCCTGTGCCCGGGATCAGGGCAAAAGGTAAGAACAGGAAAACACCCAGGCTCACCAGGCTGGGGGAGGGCAGGAGGAGCCCGTGGCGTGGGTGCCGTCAGCCGGCCTCCAGCTGCAGGTGCCGGCTCCAGCCCCGGGCACGGGTGGGAGGTGCTGAAGGGACACTGAGGCAGCTCCGGTGCTGGCACCTCCGCAGGCCCCGGGCAGGGGCAGCAGGCAGGGCAGCGCACCGGGAGCGGGAGGAAGGTGCTGGGGTGTCGGGGCATCGCCAGTCCTGCTGCCCGGGCCCCACACGAGTTCTCCTCGCAGCCAGATGCTCGCCTGCCCGCTGCCCCGCAGGCTCACACCCGGGAGCACACCGTGCCCTGTGTGCCCCTGCATCTAGATGAGGGAGGGAAGCTGGGGAAGGAAGGCACATAAGGAGGCATTTTTAGAAAGAGTGATAGCGTCAGCAAAATCCCCATGGATTTGGAGCTGCGATGATGTAAGGTAATGTCCATCTTCCAGTGCCATTACAGCCTTCGCCGTGCGAGGAGGAAGCAGGGAGCCCTTTCCAGGGCTGCCCCTCCAACCCCACTACAAGGGGCACTAATTAACTCCTATCCATCGCCTAAGAGGAAAAATAACACCAAGCCACAAACCCTAAAAACCTGTTTTCCATTTGAGAAAGAAGTGTTTGTAGTTGTCAGTTAGCCAAAAGGAGGGTTCATTAATGCTCACCTGGAATCCATAAAATAAATTTATTAGCTTCACAAGGCAGCTGCATTTAAACTCATACAGATGATGCCAGTGATGTGACATAACATGTCCTCAGCATCCCCGGGGCTGTGGCAGATTTGCACTGGTGTGTTGTCATGTGGCCCCTGGCAATTCCCTGCCCCAAGACTCTGGGCAGTAAGTAGGGACAGAGACAGCAGCTGATGCTCCTCAGCTCTACCAGGTGCTGTTGCTATGACAGCTGCTAAAGAGGAGAATTTAAACAGCAGTTGAGGTATTGAAATGAATGGATGAAACCACTATTTTTTATTTTGTTGCATACCCGCATACAGGAGCTTTATTCTGTGTTTTCAGTGGGCTGGGGGATGTAGCCCATGTTTTCACGGCACGTGACATTGCTGTATCCAAAGGAGGGAGCAGGCTGTTAACAAGATGGGATAATTTCCCAGGCTGGCCCTAGGCAGGGAGATACCTACAGCAGCAGATTTCACTGGAGGAGGGGACAGGCAGTGCCTATGATTGTCCTGAGCTATGCTCAAAGCCCTGGAAAAATTTGGCTTGCGTTTGGTCCATCTTCTGTGTGCTGCTGGGGGCTCAGTTTCTCTCCTCCAGGGCAGCAAATTTAAGTTTCACTTTGTTTCTGGGAAGCTTCAAGTCAGATCTAATACTTCTTGCTTTCATGGACCCCCTAGCACCTACATAGCATTCCCCTATGAGATCTTTTTGTTGCATTTTAATGCCTACCATGAGGCACAGTGTTTGTAGGGCTGAGGAATTTGAAGCAGTTGAAAGCATGGCCAAAGTTCAGAGGAGCTAGTGACAGCATGGGACTACTCCCACAGTACCGGGGAAAGTGTTTCCAGTAGTGCCAGCCCAAGGCCAAGCAGGGCCACCAAAATACCAGAATAAAAAGAAATCTTGTGCCCAGGTGTGTGGTCTCATCCAAATCACAGAAGGGTGTCCCAAAAGTTTAACTGAACACTAGAGCATTACCAGGAAAAGGCACTGCTGTAAGGATGGGCTTTGGCTAATCAGGAAAACAGTGTACTTCTTGATAAATTGATTACATCTTCTGGCAATGCAGCATGCTGAAAGGTGCTGCCTCAAGCCTGGAGAGGGTCCCAAAGGAGATGAGGGAGGAGGAGGAAGAGGACAGGAGAGCATGCATGGTCAGTGACAGCAGAGACCGAACAGTCAGACACTGCTTCCTTCTCGTGGGAGAAATCTGGGGCAAAATTAAATCATATCACTTCCTGGCGCAGCCTTCCTCTTTCCATGGCTGTACACCCAGGAAGGTGTTGGGAAAGAAGAGCATCGCTTTAGTGTGGACCTGGCAGATGAGCTTTTCCTTTGGGTAAGAAGCAGGCATACAGAGGGAACTACAGGGACATGAGGCAGGCTAGGCACTGGTGGCCAAGGAAGGCACTTTGAGCCAAAGCTTAGTGGCTGTGACCCCATTTCTTGTCACATACCCCCAAGGCAGGCCTCCACTGGCACAAAGGGTGATGGGACATGAAGAACACCTGAGCTGTGCTGGAGCAGCATCATCTAAACCCACACAAGAGCAGCATCACCAAACCCATGCTGAAACAAGCAGACAAGCCTTTCCCTTCAGAAGGCAGGAGCACATCACAGGGAGCAGGGAGCAGCAACTGGTGGGTGATGTGTCCCTTGCCACCACCAGGGCAGGTGAAGGATGGGGTGTCAACCTACCATCCCAAATGCAGCAGAGAGGTTACCAACCTAATAAGGGGTGCAATGGGTATGAACTGCTTCTGTAGAGGGATGAAGGGTGAGTCTCCCTTTGATCCCTATAGAAACACCATTGCACCTCTGGGGTTTGCATTGTTCTTGTTCTATCACAGAAAGTTGATATTCACAGTCATATTCCTAAAATCCACAAGAGATCCATGAACAGGATCCTACTGGCTAACATCCTGTGATGGGGAAGAAAAATGGAATACAGTGACTAAGTCCCACCTTCCCGCATTCCATAGCCTCTTTGCAGCACTGAGTGCTGGGGTAACCTCTGGTGAAACTGCTCCAGATGATGCAGCTCCAGAGGGGGCTAAGCTGTGGGGCTGGGCAAACAAACCAAAGCAAGGGTTATTTTTAAGAGATCTCAGGGTCTGTGTGAGACCTAATTTCCCCTGCCATCACACCAGCATGGGTCCATTGCAGCCAAGAGGAAGATTATATCTTCATTAGGCAAAAGCAGATTCTTTTTTTTTTAAGAAGCATCGATGTAACTTCTATTTGACTTTGGTGGGACCTGAGAGTGCATCTGACAGGAAGCTTATCATTTTTATATAGCAATGGCCACATACAAAGGATAGGTTCAACACTACAAAACCTCTTCAGGCAAAAAGTTTCTTTGCCCTCTTAGATCTATCACTAGCCAAAGGTTTAATTTTCTTCAGTATAATGATGACATGCAGAGTGATGAGATCCCTCAAAAAACCAAATGAAGGTTTTTTCAAAAGGTAATAAGGGATATTTCACAAGCACAGGAGTCTGCCAATCTCTTGAAACCATATTCCTGATGGACATATGGAGGTCTTTTCTTTTTAAATTGGTCTTAATGTTGTTTTGAGGAAAGAAATACTAAAATAAGTATGGGGAGTAGAAAATATAGTTTACTGTTTCAATGAATAGTTGCTCTTTCTTAGAAAGGCCACTGTTGTGGCTCTTGCACATAAATAGATGAAGTCTAATGTATTTATGTCCAGATAATTATCTTTGGCACTTTCCCATATGTATAATGAGAAAATCATCAGAAGGTTATGTAAACCCTTACTTGCAGCATTTTGCTGGGCTCCCAAGAAAGAAATGAAAGGGCTGCTCAGGGTAGCCCAAGGGGAAGGAGGAATAACTCAGAAGTTGCCTTTGGTCTCCTCTGGTCCAATGGTGACCTGAGCTGGGCCTAGCTCATGCCAAGCACCAGGCTGCAGCTGCCTGCTCACCTCTGCTTACATTTGGTCTAAGGGGACAGGAGGATGACCAGGACTTTGAGCCCTTCTCCAGCTCTGTTCATCATCCCAAGAATGTCTTCCCACCAAACAGCTCTGTTACTAAAGGTCTTGCCTGGCCTTTTTCGGACATGACTTCCAATTCAGCCCAAATGCTGTAGAAGTGATTTTTGATTGGGGGTTATCCAAGTTGTCTTTCAAAGGATGGGCTTTCAGGAAAAACACAGCACTGGCTTTCTGCAAATGAAACTTGAGTTGAACAGTCAAAAATAAAAGTACTCATAACATTTAGCCAACATGGCCAAGAGGGTGACACTAATTCACTTGCTGTTATGCCAGCACTAATGCAGGCACATCCCATTCCTAAAAGCAAGGATGTGAACCACCTGCTCCCCTACATTTGCACAACCTCTGCTATTATGTAACCACAAAATGAAGGTTCACTTGGCTGTGGCAGAGGCAGCAGGAGGGATGCCACAGGTCAGAGATGCAGCTGGCACAAGTCCACAGAGCTGTAACAAAGTAAACAGAGCTGTGTGGTTTTACACCAGCTGGGGAAAATGGCTTGCAATTTGCAGCCTGCCATTGAAATACAATTTAGACTGAAAAAAAACCCGGTGTTAAATTAAAATTGTGCTGACACCTGCAGTGTTTGGAAAAGACACTGGATGGAGATGCCTCTGACCCTCCTTAACAAGGTTAAATGCAATTCCCTTACTGAAGAATAATTCATAGGTGCTGACAGAAGCACAAAGGCTGGAGTGTTATATTTTTATGAGGATGATTCAGATGAGTCATCCCCAATCAGCAAGCTCTCATTGCTTTAATGACCAAAAGGGAAATTCAGCTTAGTGGTGATCGATGCTGCAGTTTATTCTTCTGACCATTCACCAGGTGTCATGGGAAGGCTGTACCATTAGCTACAAATTCACACCTGCTCCGAACTACATCTCCTGAGAGCAAGCTGTGGCTATCAGCTCCCACAGTACCTGTGCTGCGGCTCCTGCCCCTTTCCAGTAGCAGTTTTGGGTGATCTGTGGCACCGTGCCTGCAGGGAAAGGACTGACTTTTTTACTCATCACTATGCAGCACAACTCTGCTGTCCCCACTGCTTGGTCCCCTCAGCACTGCTGCAAACACATGGAAAACAGCACTGTTACCTAACAATAAGCAGAACCTTGTTTTAAAAAATCACAGTCATGCTTCATGGGTACAGGGAGATGGCCATAAAATTCCTGGACGCATTCCTATAGGCTAGAAATGCTGTTTCACAATTGCCCCAGTCTTGCCAGGGAATGAGCACTTCCCAGGACATAAGCACAGTAATCACATTAAATTAAATGGTCTCAGCTTGGTGCTGGGAATGTAGGTGGCCACAGCTCAATAGCCACCAACAGCAGTTGTCCTTGGCAGCCAGCAGCCAGGCACATTGCAGACAAAATATTCGATTCCTTTTTTTAACAAATGACAGTTAATTTTTTTCCTCAAATTAGTGAAGTCTGGTAAGTAAAAAATAGGGTTTTTTTCTTTACTTACTACACTCCCCTGCAAATATTAACTCCTGTTAAAATATTTTTTGAAAGATCCTGTTTACATGGGTAACAATCTCCCAATACTCCCCTCACCCAGCCCAAGGAGAGGAAGCCAAGTTTTGCCCCAAAGAGGAGTCTAGGTCATGACAGAGCCATCACATTTCTTCCTTCCTGCTCCCAGAAGACAATCTGCCTGTGTACATTGCTGCTCCTGTCTCCACAGCTTAAAAAGCCACATTAATGAAAGGGAGGAAAAACTGTCAGGTGTTTCCTTGAGAAGAAGAAGTGATACAGGCAGCTTTTTTGCTGTAAGGAATGCTTGGACTGTTTTTTCCACTTTTCTCCAGTTTTATTCTGTGCAGGGATAAATCAGGTGCCAAGTCTGCTCTAGAGCATCTCCCCTTTCATCTGAAGCTGGCTCAGGTGTGTATGCTGCCCTGGGTGCCCTAACAACTGCCCTGGGTGCCCTGGGTACCCACACAACTAACAGCATCCCTGCCCCAGCACCTATCCTGCGCCACCACATGCTGGTCACAGGGCACCTTATACCAGCAGGCAGTTGCTGCACCAGGCCTGGTTCCCTCCTTCATTTAGGACATGGATACTGCCTAAAAGATCTGCAGAGAGGCATTTGTTCCTCAGAAGGAGCGTGTCTGCATGTGCCAAGGTGAGGGAAGACATGGCACAGAGCGGGAGGCAGGTGTTTCCCAGTGGTGCCTCACTCCAGCAGCTCCATAGCCAATTCAGAGATCAGGCCAGCCTGCCTCACACTCTGCCTTTGCTGGTATCATTAGCTCCTCATCCATCAAAAGGGTTAGGGCAACAAGCCAGAAACAGCCAAGCAGAGATAGTGTTGCCTCCCTGCCCATCTCCCCTTTGCACGTATTCCTCAGAGAAGGTGTCCAAGGCTTCACTCTGCAGAATGCCCATTTTCAGCTCAAGCTCTCAGCCTGTCATGGCAACATCTCTGACCTTGCAAGCACTGATGGCGATGGACCACATCCTGCCACCTAGACCATTCCCCTGAAACAACTACCACATGTGTTTCACTCTGCAGCCATTTAGGAGACAAAAAAGGAGTAATTCCTCTGGAGAGGTCATTAGGTTCTACCTCCTTCAGAATATTCTTCTCCTTAAAATACTGGATTGGGACTGAGAGCCCCTTAACCCTTCAAAGGTTTTGTAGGTGATCTTTGCATGTTGTCCAAATCCATACCAAACTGCAAACAAAAAACCAAACCAAAACAATTTTAGTTGCTACCTAAATGTTGAGGTGCCCAGCTTAACCTGCTCGTTGATGCTGGGTTTATTCATGCCTTGCCATGGGCACACATATGCACCCAGAATGGGCTGCAGCCGCTTGGTTCCTTGCTGCTGCCAGCTCCCAGCTGCCCCCACTTGTGTTCTCAGCAAGGGTCACCTGTCCAACACTGTCACATGTACCTCTAAGCAACAAGCCCACGTCCTCCATGTGGCCACTAGCCCGCCACACCCAAGGACACCCGGGAGAGTTTGCCGTGCCACTGCCCTGGCACCCCAAAGCCTTAAAGATGCAGGAGCCCCCAGAGCAAGAGGCCCAAAGCATTTCAAGCATTCACCACCCATCTCCTTAGACATGGCCCCGTAGAGCAGGCTGCTGCTCTTGCCACCTGTGTAACGCTCTCTTATCCTGAGGCTCAGTCATGTCATCCCCCTGGCTCCACAGAGTGAAGAGGCCACAAGTGGCAAGCTGTGGATGAGGACCCTCTCCAGGGAGGGGAGACATGAGTTCCAGCATTTGCCTCAATTTTTTGCACTCTGTAGAGTGACAAAAGTTCAAGCTGCTGGAGAGTTGCTGAAGCACACCCAGACCACCTTGCAGGGTGCTGTCCTGGGAAGCAGGTGATACAGTCAACAGCTTTTTGAAGGTGCAATCAAATCCTTATCTTTCATTCCCTATATAACTGCTGTAACCTCTCAAAGCCACCACCAGCAAGTCAAATGCAAGCAGCTAAAAATACTTTTTACAAGAAGTTCAATCTTACCCAGCCTGTTTTAAGTTATGTCCTGCAGATGCCCATTGGGCATTTAGGCAGGATGGAGGAAAGTGAGACTCTGCTCAAGTCTCAAGACCCAAGCTCAGACATACTCTCCCCAGGAGCACATTTCCTGTCCCATTCTGGTGCACTCTGCAGCAGATCTCCTCAGGAAACCATGGAGAAGGCTGGACACCTCCAGGGCTCCACAGGAGCCAGGCAGTGCTCACTTGGATCACTGTTTTGGTTGGGTGCATAGAAGGCCCCATTCTCCTCTACCACTGTGGAGGATGAGCATTATGATGCACTCCAGAGTCTCTGCACACTTTTTCCCCAAGTTGTCTAAGGGGGATTAGGTACTTGTTTGCTGTCAAGGTTTACAAAAATTTGGGGTTACATACACCTTTTAAAAGAAAGGATTATCTTGAGCAAAGTACAGCTAAAATAGCACTTCAGACATATTTTGAAGGAAGATTTAAAGATGTTGTCTGAAGATCTCACTTAAACCATGTGGAATTACAAAAGCTATATATTCATCAAAACAAAACATTATGAGAAAATAACCTACAAAAACAATGCAGTGGCAAAGCACCACAGAGTCCTCCATATATTTGATGCTGGGGTCACGCTAACACTGAATACTGAGTGGAAAATACTGCAAACTTTCTCCTCCTTTGCAGTACATAGAGGTTAAAATCCATGTCAGATTCCATTAAGAAATCAAAATGGCATTTTTCCAAAGAGACCACACACAGAGATGCAGGTTTCAGGATGTACCAAGTACAAAATGAGAGCATATGACTGAGCACGATTCATTGTCACTTGTTCCACCCAGCCACCTAAGGACAAGATAGTACAAGAATACCCCACTCCCTGCTTAGGTGTAAGGTTATCTCTGCAACTCACCATGCAACCTCTGCTGCTGCTGCAGCAGTAAGCCTGAGGTTGTCAGATATTGTGCAACACCCATCACAACCTGAGCTTAGCACCCAAAAGGACGCAGCACATCCAAGCTGCAGAAGAACGGTCAGTAGTTTGTGCTCCCTCTCCTTGTGGCATGGCAACACCTCTGGTTGAGTGAGGGGTTCCCCCATGATGCTCCCCTTCACTACCCCATCCCTTTGAGGCACCCAACTCCCCTCATCTGGGGGAGGGGGGGAAATGTGGACCTGACAAACCATAATCCCAACTCAATCACGTGGCAAAATTCAAAGGTTATACTCACAAAGCACATTAATCAAACAAGATCCCTAGTACTGAAGAGCCCACAGACATTAAATGATAGATCTCCAAAGAACAGCAAAGCAGCAGAGGTTTTGTACTGGCAGTGACCCACAAAGAGCTGTGGCATCAGGCAGGAACAGCTTTTGGAATCCACCACAGCATCACCACAGTGCTGGAGGTTTATTAATCCTCCTAATGTTTAAGCAGTTGAAAACTTCAGAGGTTTGCATTGTCCTCTTTTGGCAGTATGTTGCTTAAGCAAAAATAATATTGAACCTTTGGCTTTTCCTCCACTGAATCCAGCCATCTCAGAGACTATTTTATACCCACATTTTTATTAGCAGATCTCCCAATATACTTAGAAGAAGAGATTCTTTATATTCAGAAACCAATTTTGCTGGCAGCATTGCCAGAAGAAAGAGGATCAAAGAGTTCCAAATGATGCAGAAAAAGAGAGGTGTCCAAATGTCTCCTCTAATCTCCCAGGAATTTACACTAAATTGCTAGGTAAGGTTGTGAGAGGAGGGTCCTCCATGTGCTAGGAAGGACATTCTCAAAAATGCACATGTTCAGGAGAAAAGTCAGATCATGGGGGAAGGGAAACCTTGCATCCTGAGAGGCAAAAGTGAAAAACACCTTTCCATTAACTTAGCTAAAATAATGCAAGCTATATGCTCACCTTCTTGTCCATGCAACCTACAGCTTCCTGTGCCTGCACTTCATGTATGGTCCAACCGTGCCTGCATTATCAAGGAAGTCTTTCAGAGGCAGCACTAGTCCTGATTTTTTTTCTCTTTTCTTTTTCCAAAGAAGCTGCATGTTTTACAGTGTGAGGCACAGATAAGCTTTTCTCCAGAAGCAGCCACACATATCTTCCTGCTGTGCTGGTTTTCCCCTTGAGCAAACACAAGATGTGGGCAGTATGAGCAAATTGCCACCCTTCAGAAACCTCTGAAATCCTGTGTCTTTCTGGTCCTCTGACCAATGAAAGAGTGAGAGGACCAGCACTGCTCCTGGGATGCACTTTCTGTCTGTATCTCTGCAGCTTTTGCTGAAGCACTGGCAGGGATTTGCACTGTCCTGAGCATCTGTCCTTGCCCCAGTTTTGTATGGATTTCACCATGTTAGCAAGAGGAAATTTTCTCCCAGTTTGCTGTAAGGAAAGCCAGACCTCATGTATTGCCTTGAAGGCACACCCAGAGCTTTTGCAGTTGTTCCTGAAATACCTTCCTGAGCAGCAGCAGTAGAACCTGATGAGCCCAACAAGGACAAGACAGTGAAGCACCCCAGTATCTCGGTCAGCACAAAACCTGGCTGCCATCATTCCAACAAGGGTCTGCACAACAGAAACACAGAGCAGATGCTCTCTGGTGTCCGTCCTGCCCTTCTCTGCTGCAAGTGACTGCTGAGCACAGCCCAACTTGTTGCCATCCCGGCACCTCGTGGCCCATTGACACCTCTCATGCCTTAACTCTAGGTTCCTTGTCCCTGCAATTTCGAAGTTGTGAGCAAGAAAACTGCCTGCTGCTCAATCCTTCTTTGGGCCAGGGAGGCAAGGCTTTCCATATTTGTAAACTAAACCAGATATCAAAGGCATGCGTGAGCCACATCACCTGTATTTTTCTTCAACAGAAGTGATGCCAAAGGGCCCTGTATGTTAGATAGCTGCTCAGACTGTGTAACAGCTTGTTTGTAGTTCTATGAACTGAAGGGCAAGATCACTCCTTGGTTAGTACATGAGGTTAGTACACATAGGTTATCTTTCTTCTTTGATCACAACCAAGCAGAAATAAATGAATTCCTGAGGCTTAGGAACAGAAAGTACAGAAAAGTCAGCCTAAGAGTGGTTTTATTCTACCTACAGCCAGCATTTTCTGCCGAGTTCCTCTGTTTTGACACACGTTTCACGGGAGATAAAGCAAAAGGCCGTGAGCTGACTCAGAGTATGTGAATATCAGACAGGGCACTCAGCACCTGAAATGCCTTGAAGCAAAGGTACAAGCTGTGATTCTTTTCTTTCAGGAAATGTTGACCAGCTCCTACATGCAAACAGCCATAAACAGTTGATTCCATTTAACCCAATATTTTGAGTGGCCAGAGCACATATTTAGGGAATACCGGTAAGCAACTAGTGTCAAGCTAAGCAGTCGTTGGCACAGCCTCTCAGCTACCAGCAGCCATAGCTGTAGTAGGCACTCCTTGCACAGCACCACATGTTTTTAGACAATATCCTATGTCTTGATGAAATTAGAATCATAGAATAGTTTAGGTTGGAAAAGATCTTTAAGATCATCTAGTCCAACTGTTAACCTAGAACTGCCAAGTCCACCACTTAACTATGTCCCTAAGGGCCACATCTACATGTTTTTCAAATACCTCCACGGATGGTGACTCCACCACTTCCCTGGGCAGCCTGTTGCAGTGCTTGACAACACTTTCAGTTAAGAAATTTTTCCTAATATCTAATCTAAGTCTCTTCTGGTGCAACTTGAGGCCTTTTCCTCTTTTTCTTACATTTGTTATTTGGGAGAAGAGACTGACCTCTACCTTGCTACAGCCTCCTTTCAGGTAGTTGAAGAGAGTGATAAGGTCTCCCCTGAGCCTTCTTTTCTCCAGTTCATTCAGCTGGTCCTCATAAAACTTGTTCTATAGACCCTTCAGCATCTTTGTTGCCCTTCTTTGGACATGCTCCAGCACCACCATGTCCTTCTTGTACTGAGGGCCCCAAAACCGAACACAGTATTTGAGGTGCAGCCTCATCAGTACAGGGGGATAATCACTTCCCTACTACTGTTGGCCACACTATGCTGATACAAGCCAGGGTGCTGTTGGCCTTCCTGGTCACCCGGGCACACTGCTGGCTCATATTCAGCCAGCTGTCGACCAACACCCTCTAGGCTCTTTTCCACCAGGTGGTTGCTGTGAACCAAGTACAGGACCTGGCACCTGGCCTTGTTCAACCTTATAAACTGGCCTATCGATCCAGCCAGTCCAGATCCCTCTGTAGAGCCTCCCTACCCTCAAGCAGATCAACACTCCTGCCCAACCTGGTGTCATCTTCAAACTTGCTGAGGGTGCCCTCTGTGCCCTCATCCAGATCGTTGATCAAGATGTTAAACAGAACTGGCTCCAACAACACTGAGCCCTGGGGAAGTGCAAGCCATGAGCAGCCAGCTTTTCCAGGAGAATGCTGTGGGAAATGTGTCAAAGACTTTACTAAAGTCCAAGTAGACAATATCCACAGCCTTCCCCTCATCCGCTAAGCAGGTCACCTTGTCATAGAAGGAGATTAGGTTAATCAAGCAGGACCTGCCTTTCATAAACTCATGCTGACTGGGCCTGATCACCTGGTTGTCCTGTACGTGCCACATGATGCCACTCAAGATGATCTGCTCTATAACCTTCCTCAGCACCAAGGT
>JAVSBS010017768.1:59953-71064 GCA_033124195.1 Coracias cyanogaster
TTTTGGATCAACAGCCCATGCCACAAAAACTGCTGCAGGATTTGGTCCAAGGAAGATTGAAAGCTGTACTCCCTCAACCCACACACTTTTTTCTGGCATTTCTGATATACTTTTTTAGTCTTGTATTGCCATAATCATTAACACTGTTTAGATCACACTTGCCAGTGCAAAAAGCATGAAAATTCACACACTTGAATGCATTTGCACGGGTTAAACGCACAACAGACTGTAGAACTTGGCTGATAGTTACATTGATAACATGAAAAAAGATATTCACTGCCATCCAGTGAATAAATATTTGGCCAATTTACTGTACATAAGGATATCATTTTCTGCCAGTTCTCTGAACAACAGTAATCAATACTGTAGCGTACCTACATTATCAAGTACGTAACCTGTGGAATACTGATGCAGAAGCCTTCACTTCTATAGTTAAGCTGTTTCAATAGTGCAGCCTTTGATTTTGCTTAGTTGTTACCTTGACTGTCAGGCTTTTACTTTCAAAGGCAAAATTATAAGTAACAGTTTCAGAAGAGAGAGTGAAAACAGCCCCACACTTTAAATCATTCCCGTAGGAAAACACAGGTAGAAGCAGCAAGTTCAGGGAAGAAAGAAGAGAAATTCCCTGAGAACCTTAAAAACTTGAAGATTTCCCCCAAAATACCCACACCTTTTGTCTGATACTAAATTTCACATTTACTTCAAAGCAAGCATTTTTAGAAAGCTATGAGAAAGTCAAGGAGCAGCAACTGAAATTGATTGCTATTCTAACTATAGCTTTTCTTATTTGCCACATGATTTGTATAAAATCATGGAAAGCTGCACTGTTTCCTGGTAGCAGAAGGCAAAAGGTGGTCACTCAAATATTTGACTAATTCATTCCACTGGGTTTTCCATAAAGTGATTCATTGCTGTACTCAACTTTCCTGGAGAACATTTCACAAGTCTGCACAGTATGTAAAGTACTATATTCTCACTGTCTAGTTTCTAGTTGTGAATCTTTGATACTCTCTCTTTAAAAGCAAACAGCATGTTTTAGTGACTTCATTCTATCAAATGTGATGATGTTAACTCAGGCACTCCTATACCCAGAATAACTGCCATGACAGCAAACGTGCACACACATTTTCTTGAACAAGTTACTCCAGGCTTACACAGTTCTACTTTAACATGTAACTAGACTTAGTACATCCTTTAATAGTCTGTTTTATCCTCTTTTGCCTGTCTTGATCCTGACATCACTATTTGATGTCTTGATTCTGTTCCAAGTTAACGTTAATGCCATAGCATTGCCACTTTCCTAAATGAAAGGAGGATCAAGTCCTTATCTATAAGCTCCTCTTAGAAAGGATTTATCACTGTTTAGATGTTGCTGTCAAGATGACAGAAGAAAAAACACTAAAACTATCAATACATACAAAATTACCTGTTTAATATGACTGAAGGTAAGACTATGAGGACATGTTACAACTATTTGACTTTATGGCAACCTCGAAAGCCAGAGGCTGTGAGGCTCCAGTGAATATAGAAACAGTTCCTGAAGAAAACCCTCAAAGAGCAGAGCTGTCAGCAGATCTGTTGCCCTTTCCAGTAACCCAGAAAGGGCTACTGAGTTTAAACAGCAGGACACTTAACCTCTATCAGTGAGTATATGGGAAGAGAAAATGAACAGTTGAGTATAAACATTTGAATCCCAAATCTCTAGACATACTCATGAACAGAATTGGGGTTTTCCAATCTATTCTTCTTGCTTCTTTATAGAAGGGTGGTAATTATAAACACTGGCCTGATTAAAGACTTAGGTGAAAATGATGTTCTACACAGTGAGAAATTTACTCAGCCTCTTAAGAGAAGCATCTCCAAAGAAACCTCCTCTGTCAAATTCTCTGAGAAAGAGGTCTTGAGAAAGTGGGGATGAGGGTAGGTTGGAGATGGGGGGTAGGGGAGGGGACGTAATGTCAAAATTTTAAAACAAAATCCAAAGAAATCAAAATGCTTATTTTTAATGGTTATTTTTTTCCCCACAAATATAACAAAAAACCAAAAATGTATGCATATTTTTCACTCCATTTCCTATATATCCCCATTTACTACAATTCCAGCCTTAGATGCCCTAGGAAACAGGGTTGTTCCTTGTGTTTTTTGGTAAGAAAATTTAGGAAAAGCCTCTCTGAATACCTGCATCTTCTATTAAGAGTTTGTTCTCTTCTGGGCTACAAAGAGTTTCTTTGCATAGAGGGACTGTGAAATAATTAGAAGTTCCCTGAAACTACTTGCTTGACTGGCTTCTAAAATCCCTTGTGGTGTCAGTTCAACACAGCACACATCAGTGAGAACGAGTTCAGTACTTGATCAAAGTTCTGGTTACCTTCTGTTTAATGAAGCCCAAGTCAGAGGGTACTACTTAAACAAATGAGTCTTCAAAGTAGTTCCCAGGACCCTCATCTCCTCCAACTTTCATTAGGAAATTTAAGGGAACCTGATTTTGTTTAGTATGCAGATAAGCTCTAGGTATAGTGAAACCACATGTAACATTGTTGCACATTAATTATATCTGGGCTGCTGCCTCTGCAATTCAAAAAGTAACAGGTTGATCTCTCTCACCAGACATTCTTTCCTGCTTAAAAGGAAAATCGATTACCCAATTCCTCCCTTCCCAGACAGTCTTACAAACCACTGCTAACATTTCTTATGGGTTGAATGACTTACAAATTTCATTTCGATAAGAGCTTTAGAGTCCTTGCTTCAGGCAAGTTCTGCTGGACTTTCATTAGGTCCCCATTTGAAATTACTTAAGGTGTTTATGTTCTATTCCTTTTCACCAACTTTAGAAACACAAAAACCAGTGCTATCAAAATAGGTTTTCATTATTACAAAATTGTTCCTATTTCCCAGTGAAGGTTAAATAATAAAGAAACATCAGTGCAACATTAGCATGGATGTAACTTCTCAGGTTTCCCCAGTGCTTTCAAATTTCTTGTTTACAGTTTCTCGTAGTCCCCCAAACTCTGTTTTGGAAAATACAACCATGAAGCCTTTTCTCCAGCCAAGGAAGAAAGGCAGACAGGTCCCTTCAGGGTTCTGCCCTGAGCTATTCTTAGTCTGTTTGCTATTAATGCCACTCTCCAAGGTATTTCTGACCAACTTCATTAAGTTACTGCAACAATAACATCCTAGTCAAAGGAAAGACTACTATTGTATACTTAGCCTTTAAGTAAATACAGAAATAAAGACATATTTCCCATGTGAACAGTTAAGGCTTATCATTTTTTCCAGATGAACTGGGTTTTCATTGAACTACTTCTGTAAAAAGCTTGGAGATAAAGTGTTTTATTTCACAAGTTTCACTGAGGAAAACACACTAAGATGTTCTTCATAAAAACAGTTTGTGCATGATTAACAAACACTCATTTAAGAGTTAGAGTTTCATAAACACTGTAGTTTTAACCACCACAGACTGGTCACTTCTCAAAGCAACTTGATTCTGACAGCCTCTAAGGAAAGCAATACCTCTGTTGGTCCTAAAGCCAACTCAGAAAATTTTAGCTGACATTTCAAACCTGCCAAGCAGAGCAAAAAAGAGCTTACGACAAGCATTTCCAGTTCTACATTATGCAACCTAAATGTTACAACAAGGTTTTTTTGCACATTTAAATGCGAAAGAATTACATAGCCTTCAAATAAGACAATATGCAATGCAAAGTACTAACCAGAACAGCCAGCAAAAAGTGATAGTTAAGCAGGGCAGGGTGGGGAAAGGTGGTGGGAAAGGAGGGGAAGAAAGATTAAACAGTAATGTGCAAATACACGAAAAGATTTAATGTGTTGGAAAAAAGAAGTGGGAAGGAAAAAAAAATTTAAAATCTGACCAGCAGTTCTTTTAAGAAACCACTGCCTTGACAATGTAGCTTCTCTTATAAATTCACAACTACCAGAGTCAGCTGCCTGTTTTGAGGCTCAGAAACTACCGGTTACATTACAGATAAATCAGCTCTCAGTAACAAAACTTTCCAGGGTACATTCCTCCTTATAGGGGAGAGGACAAAAACCCAGCCAAATCACCGCACTGCTCAACCAGGAACAATTTCTTCTAAATTGCTCTACTGAACACTGCTTCATCTGTAATTAGACACAACTGCAGGATGTAGCAATTAGAGTAATTCCTTTTCTGTCTGATATGGATGAGGTCCAATATATACTGTAAAATAAATACAATCAGATCTGTCTGTTCAGTGGTAAACTTTGGTGTCTCACATTCAATCTACAAAAAGAAAAAGACTATTCACTTCAAGATTTAAGGCAACCTGGTAGGGTTGACACATTAAGACTTTTAAGTACTTATTTGCTTACGGTCATTCTTCGGTTTCAGATTCATAGATCCAACTGCAATTTACCCCCAAACCCTTATGGTTTGTCACACCAGCTAACTTATCAGTCTTCCTAGCCTTTACACCTATTAGATACGTCCAACTGTTCCGAAAGAACCTGGCTGACCTTCCAAGCCAGCACCAATGCTCAGTATAAGTGTTCCCAGTGCTGGGCCAATTCCTCAGTGCCCGGAGCAGCAGGTTCTCCTGCCAGCAAGCTGCCCTGGTGCACAGGGGCAGAAAGGGACATCGGCTCCTCTGCTGACACTACCACAGCTTTTGGACTCCATTAGCACAAGCTGCTGATAGCTTATCTGTAAGTGGCTGTCCTGCATTGCAGTTTTGAAGCACTGAAGTGTTACAACTGTTTTTTGTTCTCCTGTTACTTGGCATTCACAGGATCCTTTACCGCATACTTGAGGCTCATACTTGGGTAATTTTTAAGGCTAAAATGATGGAGCAACTGCCCTCCTAATAATTATGGTTAAACTATAGGTCCCAAACATTGAGCTGTGAGAATTTAAACCCAGTTTATTCTAGAAAAGGGAGACACAGAAGAAAAGATGGCACAGATATAAGTAACTTCTACTTCCCAATTTACAGTCAACCACTAAGTCATCAGAATTTAATTCTTATCATTCTGTCTGGTTCTCCTATAATCTAGGATTTTTTAAATTTAAGTAATACCTGACTTTACTTTTTAAAGCATCACATGCCTTCTGTTTCGTTACATATCCTTTTGATCAGTCTGAGTCAGCTGTCCTGCCTGTGTCCGCTCCCAAGATCTTGCCCACTCAGTCGCATTGCGGGGGGAATGTTGGAAAGACAACCTTGGTGCTGTGCGAGTGCTGCTCAGCAGTAGTCACAACATGGGTGTGTTACCTACACCCTTCTAGCTCCCATCACAACACACTGCACCATGAGGGCTGCTATGGGGAAATCAGCTCAGCCAAACCCAATACACCATAGCATTTAAAAGAATGGATCTAGTACAAATAACTTTAATAGCTGATTAATGGCGGGAAAGAAAGATCCCTCAAAAATTAGACACCAGTGTCATCATCTGTTTCCCAGACCAAAGGACTCTTTAAATAGCATCAATTCAGGTCCCAGCTACCTCACACAAGACTCTTCTTCATCACCCCCGTATTGCAAATTACAATGGGGCTTGACTGTTCAATATTTCTGTTTACTTCCCGCAGTGACTTCTACAAGAATCTACTATGAGACCGTCACTAAAATATTCTTAGTTTAATGAAAGTCTGCTATTAAATAAAAAGCTAGTTCAGAACATTTTCAAGATAAAAGCTTCCAAATCAGTGTGGTGTTCTCTAACATCTGAACTTCTGTGCATTATGGCGGGGAAAAATGGACTCATAGCAGTGCATAAGAATTAAAGCAGCTGCACATAATTTTTATACTGGTTAATTCACTTCGACTAGCAAACATTTTTTATATCTTTTAGGCTTCAAACACACTCGCAGTACTGCATCAGCTATGCGGTCAGATGTTTATTACAGTAGGTGTTATTACTTTCAGCTAGCAAATTGAAATCTGTCATTTACAGCATCTAGAAGGCAGCTCTTCAGAGGTTCCCACAAAAGTAGCCAGCAATTTCAATTTTATTTCCATTGAACATACACAGATCTCGGAATTCTCACCAGCTTTGAAGTATGCTTGGAATTTTCCAAAGGGGAGGAACAAACATAAGAGACAGAGGCAATGCTCTCACACAAATCCTGTTCATTCAGGGCAGAAGGGAATGACAGTTGGTCGGTGTCCTGGTTTGAGTTAGAACTAAACCAATTCTGTTCTGTTATTTTATTTTTCATCTGAGTCTCTGCTAATAACTGCACTTTCTGAAATTAACAGCATGTTTTCACAGACAGTGTCTGCTTCTAGCGGTGAGTTTGATGTTTAGAGTTACTAACAAGGATTGGTGTGTGCAGACCAAGGTCACTGCTAACTCTTGTGTATCACATCAGGGGGTGCAGAAAGTGAAAGGCTGAACCTATGAGGAACAGCCAGGACAGGTGACCCTAAACCGACCAACGTGGTATTCCATCCCATGTATGTCATATTCAGTGTCAAGCTGAGGGATCACGAGGGTCTCGACACTTTCCATCAGCCCTTCCTGTCTGCCTTTGGGACTTTTGCCTTCCACTGGCCTTCTCTTCCCCTGGGGGCCTTCTTGGACCTTCTCTTCCCTTGGGGACCTTCTTGGACCTTCTCGTGCCTTTGATCCCGATTTGTGTGTTCCTGAACCTGTTTCCCACCTGGCAAAGTCCCAGAATGGGACTGCCAGCCTGCACAGCCTCAGTGGTGACGGTGATGTAATTGCCATCAGGGCGAGGTTGGGTTCAATACTGGTTTCGTATGTATTTGTATATAGCCCATTTTATTGTTATTATCTTCATTAAAGCTGTTTTAATTTTCTAATCTGGAAGCCTCTCTCTCATTCCCTTCCTCTTCCATTTCGGAGGGGAGGGGGCCATAAGTCTCCTTCCCTTTTCCTTTTTCTCTTCCTCTATTTGCAGGGGGAAGAGGGGTTAACAGAGAGCATCTGTTGTACGTCTGATGGATTGAACCTAAACCTCAACAGTCAGCACTGGACGAGCTCATGCACACATATAACCTAATGCCAGGAATAGTGCAAAATTTGATGACAGTTCTAAAGCACATTTCTTAGAAACTATGAACTGTGCTATTAGAAGAAAATCACAACCCACAGCAGCTATCCAGCCACAGCCTTGTTATCTACTTGGCCTACTTCTGAGCCTTCAAAAGCCCTATGAGTCCCTGCCTTAGTGATAAGGACCCCAGAGTGCAGGGCAGCTGCTCAGAAAGAACAGCCTCTTCCAGGATGGCAAGGCTGTGTTGCCAGGATGCTTCCACAGAAGCCTCATGCATCACCACTTCCCTCATCACATGACAGGACTAACCTACTCCTCTCACTTTCAATTCTGCTGCTTCTGTTTTCTAAAAGCAAAGTGGGAGCTTGGGGAATTTCTGCTGATATAAATATGTTTTGCTGCATGTTGTCAGCTACCATTCTGGTGCACTTAATATAGCTTACATCTAAAATTCAGCCTCCACGCATGTGCCAAATTTTACCTAAGATACCCAGTTTATCCTTTAAATAACAAAGACGGTTAAGAGGTGAGACTAAATCTAGATATTACCATGTTTTTTTTCCTTTGCCTGTTTTTTCTTTTTAACTTGTAGCATGCACGTGTATTTTAGTGATTTTTTTTCTTTTGATCTTTACCTGCCATTTCTGAAAAGTAAAGCTGGAGTTGTCTCCAAAACATTTTTCTAAATTGTTGTGATGTTTTTTCAGCTATGTCAGGTACATGAACTGTCATACTGAGTGAAGATATAGCCACAATCCTGATGAAATTCAAAGAAAAATACCTTTGCAATTAACTATTTATAATCATTAAAAAATGCAAGTACATTTATGCCAAAACTACTGCTTGAGGGAGTACAACATTAGAAGGAAGATAAGGACTAAACTATGAAAATAGCATGTGTTTGGGGACTTTCTTAATGACAAGTTATTTACACTGTGCCAACATACTTGTTTAACTTAAGTATGAAAGATATTATCATAAGCAAGTAAAAGTTACATTGTTCATCTTCTGACCACTCTTCCAACACACTCTCTGTAACTAAGGGAAAAACAAAAGTCCAGGAAAAATTTATACTCTAACACAAGAGTCTTTAGAAAACCACAGTAGTTGTTCAGAAGTAGGCTGGTATTTCGTGAACTTTAAAGAACAAAATTTTCCACTGGAGTCAGGGAAGGAAGAATGGAAGATAGCTTCAAAATATTTTCAAAGAATGTTCTGGGTGGGAAGCAAAAGAACAATCTAATTGCAATTAGTTACCGTATTTCTAAGAACATACTAAGCACACCTAGAAAATTCAAAAAAATTTAAAAATATGCCAATAAATATAATAAGAAGAGCCCCAGAAGAGTCTGGATTTTATTTTAAATCACATGCAGTTTTTTGTAAGGTTAATGTCTATTATATTGTAATTTTCTCAGGCATGTTAAATTAGTGACATACTAGATATTGTGATAAATTGTATAAACTATACTTGCAAACATACTGCAAAACAATAAATAACTTCTTAACAGTCAAATAGATTAACTGTCTGCAAAGTTTGTAAAGCTTCCTATGTAACTAACCCCTCCTTGCAGCAGCCATACAACAGTAACACAAGGGCTGAATTCAACTGCTAGTGGCAATATCTTGGCATTAAAAACCCTCAGCAAAATACATATCTGACCTAAGCAGAGATGCCTCAGGGTAAGTTTGCTGTTGAAACACTACTGGTAACAAAAAAACCAAATCACATAAAGCTTTTGTGGTACTTCAAAGTAGAGCTTTCAGGATGTGTTTCATTTCTTTGTTTATATGGCAAGAACACATCTGTTTCAATTGAGGGGGGGAAAAGATCAGTATTAGAAAATAACTCCTGAGACCATGATAACTTCCTGAATATTCAAGGTAAAGGTTTTTGTGTATGAACTTACACTTCAACTAATATTGCTGAAAACCAATACAGTTCTGCATTTCATTTTATCTTCTGCTTCCCCTGCCCCTCCTACAGGAACTTCTGGTTTTCACTTTTTTCAGCAGTGGAGATGAAGACTTCATCATTGCAGTCTAATATTGGTAAGGACAGAGTTTTATTTTCTCAACTTACCAGGGAAGAAACAAGAGACATAGCTGCATCTCAAGTAGTTAATTAAGGAACAATCTCTCCTGAAATCATCTCCTGTGAAGAATTACTGCACTTAATCTGCTATGGGGGAGGTTTCTAAAATTCTTTTTCAAGTTTGCCTGGCATATACCGAAGGAAAAAAAAAAACACCTTTAAAAATGTGTTCAAAGTTATTATACACCTCTCCAGCAAATAAGCTTCTCACCTACCCCTTTCTCAAAAGGAAAATACCTGACTCTTGATGTGCAGGCTTTAGTTACTCTCATCTAAAAGGTAGGATCTATTTTGTGTCCTTAAATTATATGCTGTAATGAGGCGTGAACACATGGGCTACCAGCGTTTTTAATAGAAGTCACAACGATTTAACCTAATCTCTGATCCGATTATTCTTTTGGTTATACAACCCCAGGCAAGAGTTATTCATACTTTCCACTGCCTGCAACAGCAGCTGTTTCACTATCACCCTGGAGCCTCAGGAAAATTCAAGCCCTTAATCACTGTTTCCATTAGCCAACTGATCTTTGCTATCAGCTTGATGCGATATAGCCAAAGTGCCAAGTAGTCTAACTACAGGAAATTGATTTTTAAAAAAAAGAAAATCCATCCTGCAAAGAAGCATCCACATACCTCAAAAGTTGGAGAAATACCACCCATGAATTCCCATTAAGTCTCTCTTGCTTACACAAGTCACGCACATGAGCTTTCTCCACAACACTTCACCAGTATGTATGTTCTGCTTGACACAAGCAAATACCACTTATTATTTAATATCACAACCTGCAAGAAATAAACACTTTAGTTCTTATCTCATCTTTTCTTCTTTTTTCTTGTATTGAACTTCACTCTCCTCCCCAAACTGGGCAAACCAGTCTGCAACGTATATATTCCTGATTTTAGACAAAAAGCAGGACTAAAAGTAGCCTCAGTTTTCTATAATAATGGATATATTAGTACTGCAGCTTCCTAGCAAAGCCACCAGCCCTGGATAACTACCAAAATTCTATAAAGAAATATCAGAGATGGGAGTTGTTCTTAACACATTTCATAACATAGATCATCTATATTTGTTGGGTTACACCCTCCCTTTCTCATATTTTCCCTAGCAGCCCAGAGATGTGTTTTATTTAACTATAAGGATATTATGAACAGCTTCTTCACCTACAAAAAAACAGAAAGAAGAAAAAACCAATTTATTATAACAGTACAGTTTGCGTCTTCTAGCAGTCTACCAGCTCACTTACGCCGGCTTCCTATCTCTACACAGAAAGGAAACAGCACATCTAGGAAAAAAGAAACTATTCTCCATGCCTTTCAGCCAGTTTTTATTTAGAAAGCATCCTGACTTTTAAGAGGCCTTTTCATCCAGATAGTCTCGTTTCGAAAGCAGGCCCAAACCTTCACAGAAGCTTCCAGAATGGTACTCTGTCAAAGAAAATAAAGTGATTTTGTTTTATTTGCCTATACAGCATCTAAAAGTCAAAGTCTGACTTTTTTTTTTTTTTAAAGCTACCAAGATTCTTTTTTAAAGAGTATGACAGGCACACTCTCAAACAATCCTCATCTCACCATAATCTCCACTGAAAGCCAACATGGAATCCAACATATTTACAGCTAAAAGATTGGACATCTAAAGACACAGATGTCATAAAAGACATCATCCAGCAGGTCAAGGGAGGATCTCCTCCCTCTCCACTCTGCCCTAGTGAGGCCACATCTGATGTGTTGTGTCCAGTTCTGGGCTCCCCAGTTTAAGAGAGACAGGAACTATGGGAGGGAGTCCAACAGAGGACTACAAAGATGATAAGAGGACTGCAGCATCTCTCTTAGGAGGAAAGGCTGCGAGATCTGGGGCTGTTTAGCCTGGAAAAGAGGTTTAGAGGGGATCTGATCAAGGCTTATCAGCACCTAAAGGTCGGAGGTCAATAGAATGCAGCCAGCCTCTTTTCAGCACACTGTTGAATGCCTTCCTGCTTGTTATTGCACCCCTTTACAATCTTCACATTTAAGTGT
>JAVSBS010017768.1:71074-84653 GCA_033124195.1 Coracias cyanogaster
CTCTTTTCAGTGGTGCCCAGCGACAGGACAACGGGCACAAACTGGAACCCAGGAAGTTCTGTCTGAAAATAAGGAAAAACTTCTTTACTTTCAGGGTGACGTCGCCTGGAACAGGCTGCCCAGAGAAGCTGTGGACCTCCTCTGGAGACATTAAAAATCCACCTGGATGCAGTCTTGGGCAACCTGCACTAGGCGAACCTACTTTAGTAGGACTGGACTAGATGATCTCCAGAGGTCCCTTCCAACCCCTACCATTCCGTGATTCTGTTATAGCCCTGTTAGAGCATTAAGTTTCTATGGCAGTTTTTATGTATGCCTCAAGAAAGCTCTGCAGCTTCTCAATATGGCAACTACAATATAGCTTCTAGGAGAGAAGTGCCAAAAGCACCTTACTGTTCTCCTTGTCACTTTTCTGCCAAATGACTCAAGTTTATCCCATCAGAAATATCTAGTCAGGCTGAATATAGACAGGAAAAAACAAATGACAATACTTTAAACTCACTCCTACTTCACTCTTGTAATAGGGCAGTTTGGTCACAATTGCCACTCCTAAAACCACTGTTGCATCAAAGAGATATATTGTCTCACAGTTCATGCTGTTTGTGGCGTGTGCACACACTGCATTTTCACAATACCTTTTGTCCTTGAGGAACAGCAAGTAACTACAATCCAACTCATTAGCTCAATAGCTAAGAGTGTGTTTTCCTTCCAGGAAATCAGCCAACATCAAAACTCCAAAAAGAAAACCTCAAAAGGGAAAAGCAATTTGAATCCAACGATTAACTTCTGAACTATCTGAAAATATGCGAAGTGAAGATGAAAGTTTATCTTGGACAATGAAGTTACATTTTAATAAATGAAATCTACTGCACACAGTGTGAGCATTGATAGCTCTGCTTTTATGAGTGGGACCAGTAATAAATAATGACTCACAGAGTTAAAAGACAAAAGCTACTCCAGTTATCTCTGGCAGTAACAAATGCTTGGAGGAAGAGACAAAAGGTATAAAGCCAGGGATGTGCACACTATTCTTCTGCCATCTAAACCCAGCAATAACACTTCACAAACTCTGAGGATTAAGTTATACCCTAATCACAGTGCTTGACAGATACTACTCATGAATCAGTCCCACTCCTTTTTTAATATTAGGCTCCTGGACTCCCAAACATTCTAGGACAATGACTTCCAGTTTAATTATGCATTACCCACACAAAAAATAAATTTTAAAAAAATCCTATTTCAGACCTCAGTCCCAACTTCAGTTTCATTGAAGACAACAAATATTTCAGCATCACTAGTGCACTTCCAGCATATTCTCCTACAAGAAAAAGAAGGGTACACGTATTCCCCATAGTAGCTCACTTCCACATCTCCCCTCTCTCACTGAAACGACAATCCTTTACACTTCAAACATTTTTGATAGAATTTGATGGAGGCTAAGTACCAAATAAAACTAAGCATGAAAATCCTTCATAACTGCCAGGTTACAATAATTCATACTGCATGAATGATCTCTTCAGCCATAGAAAAAATACAGTTTCCCTTGAGGGGTAGGGACAGGTTTTGACTACCTGAATGGAAAAAACCTAACTAGTTATAAAGTCAGTCCTAGCTGTTTTCAGACCAGAGGTGTCTTGAAACCTCTCATCACAGACAAAGTGAAGCTCTCATGGTACTGACAAGAGTCCTTGTTGGGTCCATCCCTCAGATACTTCTACAATCAGCTGTATCAAGTCTTGAACGGGGAGAAAAAAAAACCCACCTCAAAAACCTACCCACAGTCTCCATGTCATAGCTGTGGGACTTTCACCAAGTTGAAGTCTCAGTGAAAAGCAGGGCTTCTGAATTATCTTACATTCTTTACAAAATAGTGCACAGAAAACATTAACTGTCTTCACCAGCTCTTCTTTCGCATTCAGCGTTATCTGCCTTATTGCTGTCAAAACAATGCTTTGATTATTTATCAGAAGACACAGCAGCAACAACTTAATTTTTCATCACTAACTTGAGAAGCACCTCCATGAAAAGCCTGAAGTATACAACCACGCTCTGGACTTGGGCATACTTTGAGCAAGAGGAAAAGAATAAAACCAACCCAAATTAAAACTACCTAACATCCCAGCTGAGGAAGACACCACATCTTTGTTAGAATATCATTTAAAAAATCCAACAAAAACAAACCCACACATCCAGATCTCTAGTATGTTTTAATTCATAAAACAAAACTCAAACTACAATGTCATTTCTATTTAATGTACATATACGAACTTTCTGTAACCAGTTAAAAATTATTTTCCTCATTTTCCATTTTCAGTTTTTCTGACATTATGACACTAAAAAGCAATTTGTTAATGACCCATGTTACTTTTAATTTTATAAACATTGCTTATTCAGTTGGGCAAGTTTTAACAAGCAATTTTAGGAACAAACTGCTGTAGAATTAAGCTTTCTGTGTTATTGCTGCCAAAAAGACTGCCTTTTTTATTGTTTTATATCTATTCTGCATAGGAGAGTTCAGTCATTGCTCATCTTAATCATTTTATTAATGCTTATGATACTGAGAGGTGCTCGGGCTGAGTTTCACGTTTGTATCACATCTAACATTCTGTAGTTAGTTTTATATTTTTCTTTTTACATGCATATGTACATGCCAGTGTTCCTTGAGAACAAAGCTAAATTTGTTCCTAAAAAAAGACAGATACCAAAGAATATAAGCAAAGGCACTCCACAGCATTCTAATGTACACTAGACTTGTTGGTGTGACCAGAGCACAGTGATTTAAACCAGACAAAGTTCTTCAGAGTTTCCATTTGATTCTCCAGGAAGATTAAAGCTCTTAATCTTGTTGCAGCACAGATCTTGCCTATGATCTTTTTTCATGACTTTGAGCTAATGATTAGAGCATTGGATCATATGAAAATATTTTGTGTTAATATCTCCAACATCTATGCTATTCATGACAATTTTACAATATTTGTTTATTTTTAGGTATTTTAAGCTACCCAACAACCATCCAGTGCAGCATTACTGAAATTGCTTCTAAAGAGTGATAAATCTGGCTGTTGCTTACTTTTATTCTCACCCCATATGTATGACTCATGTTAGCATATTATACAAATGTTATATACTTCTTAACATACTATATAACTAGAAATAAAATAGAAGTATACTATAAAGGTATTTGCATTGTTTGCTTGAAGAATGGAATTATCAGCACACTTTAAGGAATTAACTAGTAGTGGATTGTTGACATAGAAATAAGCACTTTGCTATTTTCACTTGACCTAGAAGACCTACAGAGGGTCCAAGTGTGATATAGATCTGAACCTGCTCTCCAATACCTCCTCTTAACAAGATGAATATACTCAAAGGTGCAGCATGAAGGTTCTCTGTTACCACCTTATTTTATCAAGGTTTCAACTGATTATGACATACTTCGAGATGCCTTGAGCACAACAAAGAGCTACAGAAACAAGAATAATTCTCCCTCCCCTTGTGAAATCAGCCTTTTTACCACAGTTTCATGGTATTATCTGTACTTTCACAAGAAATGTAACTAACACGTGGACACCTAAATGACTATTCAATGCCTCAAAGTCCAGCTATATGGAAAGAATCAGGCAGTCACCGCTTGACCAAAAAAAATTTATACTGTACAGTCTCTTCAAATCCTTGAAGTCCAGCTAAGAACACTGAGCTCAAAACTTATTCAAGTCATCTTTACAACTTGAATTTTATTGAAATATTTCTTTGTAATTTATTCAAATCACCTCTCAGCATCCCACATAAGAACTGGAAAGGAGCAACTACAAAGCCTACTCTGGGCTCACAGGCCAAAAAAAAAAAAGCTACTCAGGTAAGAAGACTGAAGACATCATCCTTAAAATAAACAGACACGCTAAGATTGAATACAACTTTAATACCTAATAATAGGTAGAACAGTATTCACATTTTAATTCCATTTTCTTATTAAGGCATAGGATAGAAAGAACAGAAGAAAAAAAATCAAGACAGCATTGTCACCAAACTACGCACATTAAAATCTCAATTTGAGTCTATAAAGCATATAGCATTTGTCATCAAAATGAGGAACACTCTAATTTCACTCTCTCTGGATATTTCACCTCTTCAGGACCGTCGCTAAGGTTACCACACAGAATGCATGTACAGTATAAAAGAATGTTAGAATTCTTCATATTATTTGAAAAAGTATGCCATCTTTTTAGGCAGTAAAGATTTTTTCCAAAGACCCTCAGAAGCTGAGGAGGTTGGGCATCCCAATGACTCTTGGGAGTTCATGTTTGTCCTCAGATACAGAGATATGAACAAGTTCTGCTTGTGCATTTGGCAAACGGGATGCATACCAGAAGCCATAAAACTGCATTAGTATCGTGTTATGCTCTACTGTAACATCAAATATTATTTCGTCAGCCATAGCAATATATTTATATGATTTCCAGACGTCAAATCACTCAAAAGTCTGACTTAACCTGTTAACAGCTGCGAATAAATCCGCATCATCTTAAGGTACAGGAGTTAAATATTTCCAGAAGTGTTACTGAAAAAAATTTTCATAAAGGAAGATTTTTTTTTTTAAATCATCCTTAATCATTTACTGTTCTGTGACAAAACATGTTATTGGGATATGATACTGAACAACAGTCTTAACCCTGGGCTTTTTTTGAAAGCAATAGCATTGAAAGAACTATAAACACTGTCACAAAAAAAAAAAAAGATTGAGAAAAATACTGGCAGAGAAAGGAATTAAAACCTTCAAGATATAAGCATAAAAGTACAGATATAATTTAAGTAATTTGTACTAATTCCCATTAGCTCCAGAACCAGAACTGTCACCACAAAAATATAAACACACAAAAAACCCTCATATTTTAAAAATTTACTTTTAAAATATATTTTTAAAATGTGATCTAAGAGGATCAACAAACTTCAAGTAAAAGGATTAATGAGGCATGCGACTGAGACAGGAAGAGATTACCAGAAAACCCAAGTACTATTTTGTAAAGAAAGTTTTGTAAATACTCCTAAGAAATTTGACAAGCTTCCTGTGAAGTAGAAGTAATTATCTAAGTATTTAAAAAACACAAAATACATTCAACATCTCATGATTATTCCAGCAGGTTGTAAGTCCATTAAAAATTTCTAAAAGCATGGCTCATTAAACAATGGCTTTATTTTCAGATCAGTTCACAAACAAGTTTTTCCATACTGAAACTATATAAAGCTAGAGTAGAATTTTAAAGCCACAATAATCATTAACAAGATCCAATACATCTGCCATTACTGCTTTTTTTTCTTGGTTATACTACTGCAGAGATTTCTGACCTTGTTTAGGCCTTACCTTCAAACATGTTTATAATTTTTATTTAAAAAAAAGAAAAAAGAATCAATCACAAACACTGTTTCACTGCCAGTTCTAACTTTTGCTTGCCACTGGAGGTTATGTGAGGACACAGACTACTGTAGGAGACTGGCTCACTCCTACTTCTAATGCACTTAAAAGCAATCAAGCTAAGTTTCTCTAAAAATCCAGCTTTCAGTGTAGCTTCCCCTAGCAAGCTCCAGAGAAAAACTATTACATTCAAGAGCTCTCTATGAATGTAGGTTTTTGGTAATTATGGGAAATCTTCTGCTACATTCATTAGTTTCCAGTAACTTGCAAGATTTAGCAGATTAAGGCAATTATAGATATTTTAAACTACAATTTAAGGAACTCAATCCCTTCTATGGAAAATCAGCTCCATCAGAAATCTTTCATTTCTTACCCCTAAAAACAATTCTTTCCTCAGCAGCCCAAAGTTGAATTCTTTCTAGATACTCTTTATGGTCACCTTGTACTCTTCACAAATTAAAGGAGTGATACTTGCCTACAATTAAGCTGAAATGGAAACCTGACAGTTCCAACAGACCTAGGTAACCTACTTAGCAAGAGACTACCAGGGCATAAATGAAGTTATTTAGCCCCCCTGTGGCTGTACTCAGAACTTTGAAGTCATCAGTGAAGTATGCCACATCCCTTCAGGATTACAAGACTCAAGCCAGTGTATTACCTACTGGACTTGCCATTTGACAGTATAAGTTCTATAAAAAAACCCGAGTGTCCTCTACTGACACAAAAAGGCTCTTAAATATTGAATATCAGTTGAGGAGGACGGAAATATGCAAAAGCATAATTGCTCGCTCTGGTAATTAGCTACGGACACTTTTTTTTAATGAGTACACAGGAATACAGTTATACTAGATCAAACTCATCTGCATGTTGTATCAAGAAATAAATACTGTTTTTCTCTAAGAAAGAATTACAATTCCTCAAGCATACAGTCAACATTAAAACTACCAAAAAGCTGGGGGTTACAGAAAACATTTCGGGAAATCAGAACAGCATTTTTCCAAGGTAATTAGCCAGCTTGAAGATCAGATAAAGGATAATTTATTATACTTCAGTGAAAACAAAAGAGGATGCAGAATCTATAGGTATTCCTCCAACCATGCTTTAAAGAAAATAAACTTGAAAGTAAGTATTTAAGCATTCTCTGGAAGATTTTGTAACCAACATTGAAAAATTAGCCATGAGGTATTTAAGCAAGTCATATCCTTCTTTATGAGAATAAAACAGAGAACAAACTGTCATTTGCTAGAACTATTGCCTTACTTGAAAGGATGGTTTATTTTTAAGGGATTGATCGCAAACCAAATAAAACTTTTTTCAATTTTTCAACAGTGACATCAACACCTCAGTTGAAAAAAAAGAAAAAAAAGAGGAAGAACAAGATCAACCAACCAGCATTTCAAGTGTAAAACACTGTTTGGGAAGGGGGAGGACAAAATAGGAATCCTTGTCGTCAGCCAGCTATCCTATCACCTTGTCACCTAGCTGTCCTATCTCACCTTTGATTGGATCAACCCTCCTCAAATAGGGCAATCCAGGATTATTAAGGGGCCTACTGAAGGAAAAAAAACCCACTATGTAGACAAGGTATTTTAGGAGTGTTACATACACAGGAAAAGGTAGGAAGTTCACAACACAGAAGAAACCGCATTGCACATACCAAAATCCATAGAATATTTATAAACACCATGTCTCATGATATTTTACAATACCTTTACTCATTCCTTTATCATTACAGAAAAAAAGTTCCACACAACCATTTGCCACACCAGTAACAGCAAATTTGATTTTTCTATATACACTCTGTAGTAAACTAAGTGAATATTCTTAAAATTAGCTCCCTAACAAAGTGTAGCCTTCAAAAATGACCATCTTGGAATAATTATCAGATGCTAAGTTGTTGCTCTAGACCAAAACGCCTTCGTTTTCTTGATACCAGAATCAGTAAATGATAAGGTAAAACTGTATGTGTGCATGGAAGACTGTAATCTTTTCCCCCTTTTAAGATAACCTTGTTCTTTTCAAACTGTATCACAGCAGTATGCTGAAGCCACCTTTCACACATCCGAACAGTCTGAGATCCAGCCTTAGTGTACCACTCCACCTTTTCTTTCTTCGCAATTGCCTAATGTTTGGCCAACAGAACACATTAAAAATGCATCCAGTCCGTGAATCTGCTGTTTTCCTATACAGCAGCCATGCATCTCCTGTTCTGAAGAGTTAGCTCTTGCCATCTCTGTAAGTGCATTAACTGGAGCTAAACTGTGGATTTAAATGGCTGAGATCTAGTTAGCAAAAACCTACACCATTATTTCAGTCTATTAAAAGTCTGTGTACACCTACCACATTTATAGAACACCAGGTCCCAAGCACCTCATTTTTGTGTTTGTGTTATTAATAAAACTTTGAGAAAAACTTTTCTTCCCTCTTGGATACACATATTTATTCAACTTCAAGATAATTCTTCCATTCTTTGCCTAAGAGATTTAAATTTTAAAAGGAAGAGCTATGCTGCAGTAACTGTAAATGCTGTCATCCGCAGTTAAGATAACACAGTTTATGCTGAGATGACTAACTTCAAATTAATTTGTTATTATTTTAAGTAACCTGCATTCCTTCCTGCTGCAGTTCTTGGCAAGCAAAAAAGTAGTTAAAACCATTTTTATTGTAGTGTTAAGGATACATTAGACTTTGTTCCAATTTACATCAAGTGTCTGGAGACGGAGATTGTTTGGAATCAAAATAGAAAGAAAAATGGTTTAATTGTTCAGATGCCTCCTGGTCTTGCATCAGATTATGCATCTACATTGTCATCAATCTAACTGCTGTTTCAAAATGTGCACTTCAAGGTCACAAGAATCCATCTGAAAAAACACTATCACTACATGCAATTGATGATACTACATAGAACTGCTTATAGATGTTTTCGTAAGCATACTTGGAGGGAACTTGAATTAAATGGGGTAAATCCCAATAAAGGTGCCATTTGCATCACACCTGCACGTGCCCAAAGCATACAAAAGTATATTGCCATTAAAAGTTATATAACCTTAGAAAGTAACTGGAATACAGTGTAGCCGCATCTCCTATTTCCAGCTCATTTTTAATGCATTATAACTGTCAGCAGGGTTGAGCTATGGGACTACTATTACAATGTCTCTATGCTGTTTTTCACAAAGAGACAGCCAATTATTTTAATGGGATTTTAAACCTGTACAATTATTGCCTAATTTTTCAAGTCCATTTCATTTAATTTCAATCTGTTTAAAGATTAAACATCTCCTTCAGTATCAAAGTCACTGGAAAATAAAAGCTTGATAGGAAGATCAACTATAAAAACCAAAAGAAAACTTGACTTCACTGACTTTTAACTCTGGCCAGGTCTGAGACAAGTAAAAGAAAGATGAAAAATTAAGATTGATTTGAATTCCTTCTTCATCAAGAAGGCCACAGATAACACGAGAAACAATTCTGAAATATTTATATCCAGTTATTATGCCTAGAGCTGCAATTTGCTCAAGAGAGCTTACAGTATTCCTCTGACAACTGCTGTTGCCTTTCTCCGCTCTGGAAAAACGGTTGCTAATTTTGATTATTTTTTAAAACAAAGCGGTCCTCAACTCAGACAAGCGCTACACAGATCGGTGTGTGCTCCCCAACAACTCCCCTTGCCGGCAGGCAGCCGCTTTCTGCGCCCACATGGACCCGGCTACCAACTCCCCTCCCAGGTCTCCAAACGCTGCCTTCACCCCCGTGTCTCGCCAGGCGCCTTCGGGGCCATCAACAAACGGCTGTTCCTCCCTAAACCGCAACGCTCCCAACGGAGTGGTCGTGGGCAGCTTTTCCCCCTCCATGCGCCTCTTCGCCCTGACCTACGGGTTCAGGCCAGGGGATGTGCCGGACTGAACACCTGGATCAGACCTGTGGGCAGGTCCTGACGCAGCGCGCCCGCGGAGGGGCCGGCCGGCCGGGGCACAACCACCGCGCCTCCCGACCCTCGGTTTCTGTCAGGAGGGCGGGGGCGGACGCAGAGCCGCAGCCTCAGCTCCTCCACCTCCTGAGGGAGGGGGTGGCCACCGAAACCAAGCCGCCCGCCGAGGCACGGGCGGAGGCGGGCCGCCTCCTGCTTCTCTCCCGCCTCGGCCCCCCCTCCCCGGCCCGCAGCGCCCGCCTCCGCCGCAGGCCGCCGCTCCCCACACGCTCAGCCTGAGGCGGCGGCCCCGGCGGCCAGGAGGGAGCCGGCAGAGGGAGCCGGCCCGCGGCCCTGCCCGCTGTCCCCCCGGCGTGGGGCGGGCCTGCCCGCCGCGCTCACCCGGCACGGGCCGTCCTGGAAGACGCGCGGGTCGAGGTTGCAGGCGATGGTGGCGGTGGGCAGGTCCCGCAGCGCCACCGCCTCCATCTCGCCGTCAACGAAGCTCCAGTCCGTCTCGGCCTCGGGCGGCGGCGACGGCGGCGGCGGCAGCAGCAGCAGCGCCGCCTCCTCCTCCTCCTCCGCTTCCCCGGGCGGCAGCGGCTGCTCGAACAGCAGCTCCTCCTGCCCCGCCGGGCCCCTCCCGCCGCCGCCGCCGCCGCCTCTCTCCATGGCCCGGGGCGAGCGGAGCCCCCGCGGGGCGGGGCCCGGCGGCGGCGGCGGCGGCCGTTGAGACAACGTCGAGCGCCTCGCGGCGGCTTCGCCCCCCCCCGCCTTCGCCTCAGCGCGCGCACACCAAACTTAGAGGCTCCCCCGTCCCCGCTCCCGCTTCAACCGGCGCCTCCCCGCGCGCAGGGCGCGCGGCGCCGGGCGAACCAATAGGAAGGCGCCGCCGCAGCAACAGGTGGCCCGCCCGAGCCGGGCGCTGCTTCCGCCATCTTGAGTGAGGGCAGCGGGCGGCTGGAGGGGCGTGAGGGGCTGCGCGGGTCGTGAGGGCGGCGGCACACGGGTGAGGGGCAGGAGCGGCGGTCGGGGTGGGGTGAGGTGAGGTGAGGTGAGGTGAGGTGAGGTGAGGGGGAGACGAGGTGATCCAGCCGCTGAGGTTGGGCACATGGCTGGTGATCGCGGCCGCCTGGTCGGGGCAATGGCAGCAACCCAGGGCCGAGGTGGGTGGCAAAGGCCGGCTGCGGTAGCACAGCTGTGTTTTGCAGCACGACTGGAGCACGGAACAATTTGTCTTGATTTAAAGGACGTGGAATAGTAGGCAAAAAGCAGATTAATTATAAAGCCCCTTCTGCAAACGCTTACAAAGTGACGAAAGTCCCTATGGTGTACGTCTTAATTGGCTTACCTGCCTTGAGGACAAGCCAACCAGCCCTTGATGTTCTGCAAACACTTCACTGAACAGACAACTGAAAGGAGGCTTAGAAAAAAAAAAAGAAAGGCCATAACACTGTTTGGACAGTTGCGTCTCTTCTTGCTGACAACTGATGCAGCTAATCATCACACTACATTTTTCAAACTTATCCTATTGCTGGGCCAAGAGCAAAAAGTGTTTTGACTTTAATATTTGTGGAAAATGACATGTAAAGCCATGTCTATGTCCTTTCTTCCTTACTTTGGATGTGAAAGATACTTCCTTACAACCTTTCTTTTTTACCTGTGTTAATAAGGCCATAAAGGACCACTGCGCTTTCTCTGGTTACATTCTGCTGGTATCAGACATTCCAACATAGAAAAATAAAGTTTACCTAATATACTTAGCTAGTTAGTCTGACCTAACTGACCTAGACAAACACTTTTCTGACATATGTATATGTGGCATTATCTTCCAGGGGAAGTCCCAGAAGTGAGCTTCAGAAGTCATCATTTTAAAATAAAGTTATTGTGACATTCACACGTTTACCTCAAAAGTCCTATACAAAGATAATGCACAATAGTAAAGGGCAGTAAGGAGTGACAGGATGCTGGGCAGTAGCTGGCAAAGTACTAACCTAACATTTTACCCCTGCAGGGCTGCATAAGAAAGAATAAGGTCTGAAGAGTGGGAAGAACCATCAGTCAAAAACCTGTTTTCTCACCTGAGACTTGTTCAATACAAAAAACATGGCTACTAGCAACATGTACTTGAGCTGGATTTTGCAACCACACTATAAACATACTGATGTAGGCTATGACAGGTCACTTCTTCTGGTATAGCAAATATTTTCAATGGTGTTTGAAGTAAAATACTCTTACAGATCTTTTCTTCCAAAATGCAGCACATGAAAAACTAAACTAGGGGAAAAACTAATCTTGACAGTTGCACATGCTGTACCACCTACTGATCTGCACTGAGCAAAGTTTACAGCAGAGGCAACAGCCCCACCCCTTGAGACACCACTGTTACCCTGTCTTAAGTTAGCACTGCTGACCTTTTTTTTCAACAAATCAAAGACTTTAAACTGATGAATTACTAGTCTCAGTCAATTTAATGAGATCTTGCAGGAGACAACCAGAAGCAGAAAAATACCACGTGAAGAGATAAATTGCCTTCACCCTCCTCTTCTCTTAGAAGTTTCTTCAGACTGTCTAATCTGTTTTGAACCATTTAAGCCTTTTTTTTTGGAGACATAAGCTCTAATCTTGGATACAGGATGTTTTTGTGATCAGCTGTGCTTAAGTGACGTAAATCTGTATGTTCTTACACCAGTTTTCACAAAGATTCAGACAAGTGGCATCTTAGAAGAAAACTCCCATACATCAACAAGGGGGACCTTTTTAATGCTAAATGAGCATTAAAACCTCCAGACAAGCTAATGCCATTTTTAACCTTAATCTTTGATCTCAGAGTAGCTTCCTGACAGGAGTGGTGACACTTGCCTCTTTGAGAAGAAGTTCTCTGTCTGTATTCTCATCAAGAGCTCTAGCCCCCTACAGAAAGCCCACCGGAGGAATCTGAATGGAAATCTGCTGTTACATGTATTTATAAACTTAAAGTCAAGAAGCAAAACCTGCTGACAACAAATTCCTGTAATTGCAGCCTGCCATCCTACTGTAATGAAAGCCATTGAAAAATACTCACCAATTCGCTACTGGTCTAATGGCATAGGCCACTCCCTAGCTAGTTATTGTAACACAAGGGTCAGATTTGTGGGGGGAAATAAGTTATTAATTATATTTTTATTATAATAGCACCTAGAGCTCAACTGAGAGCATTATCATGTCCTACCAAGCACTGCAGTAGTCCACAGCCAAAGGACCTAGCTGCCCTGAGAGCTTAAAAGTTCAGACAATTCAGAGAAAGCAAACAGTGCTTTCTCTGAATTCCAGCCCCCCAGCGTTAATTTTCTCATAGACTTCAGAAGAAAAATAAAACCAGAATCTCCTTAATCTTAGGGTTTAATGACAGATTCATCTTTCTTTTTGTTAAGTATGAAGGGAATGCAACGTATGCGTTTGACTGGAAGAGGTGAGAAAAAGGTGGATCTTCAACCCAATGTTCAGCTTTGGGGACAGAGTATACCCTTCAGTGTAAGTGACAATGATTAACGATAAAGATTTCCTTACACGCAGGGAAAAAAAAGATTCCTGCGGGAAATCGCTAAACGCACACTGGAACAGTGCTGCTCAAATGTTTCAAGCACACACACACTACCATCTAGTGGTAGAAAGGAGAGCACTAAGCAATCTCGAAAGGCCTACATTTGTTACCTGCACCTGCAACAAAAAAATCTCACTTCTCAACTGAAAAGTAGCTAACCAGAACGAGAGGAAAAAAAAATAAATAAAAAAAACCCCAAATATATATAGAACTCGCTTCCAACTAAATGGAAAATGTTTGGAGAAACAGTGAACATGAAGCTGTATGAGCAACTTTACTTCCTAAACGCTCATTTAAACCACTGGCTTATTTAATATTCCTTAGAAAACAGATTTTCATTGCAGATGTTTAATGGCTACACATAGGCAGATACAGTTAGCCATTTAAATATGTCATTGGTATGAGTGACAATATTTCAGAAGACTTTAAGCTTTTTCCCTGCATAGAAGCCTATTCACGAGACAGTATTGCAATCTTTCCTTGGCTGTAGAGTTTAACAAAGGATATGCATATCTAAAATATGCATGTATTACCATTGAAGATTAATTTCAGCGACCAATTACACAGTTTTCATTAAAGTAAATTTTCTTTAATTACTCCCATATCCTGCAAGTACAAAAGCATGTGTCCTCAGTTGCTTCCTTACATTGACATTTAAATATATACACTACCAGTTATT
>JAVSBS010017769.1:0-22440 GCA_033124195.1 Coracias cyanogaster
TGAAGGTTGGACTTGATGATCCTGGAGGTCCTTTCCAACCATTATGATTCTATGATTTGATGAACTGTGTTCACAGACAGAGGCAGGAGGGATTCTGTTACCACTCTCTCCAAGCAAGCACAGAACCAACTGCATCTGAATTGGATCTATGCTGCTGGCTTTCTCTTACAGTAGTTTTTAGTGCCTTCCAGGCTCTTTAATGTATGTGTCTTTGCAGTGGCTCTGCCTGATGGGTACTTTCTTCCATATCTAATTTTCACATAGGAAACTGATGCAGAGGACATGAAAAGAAACCAAGTGGGAAGTTACACACCTCATACTTGGTGGGCTGGTTAGGGCTGTGTTCATTCCCACTGTTAGCTGCTTCTGAATTGTTGGAGGTGGGTGGCTTTTGCCAGGAACCTGTACACTGTAGTACCATGGCTCAGTAGTGAGCTAGTCCCCATCATGTGTCTGAACCTTGCTGCAAGGAGATTTGGCTTATTCCAGACTAAATCTGCAGTGCAAATCAACATGTAAGGAGTGTAAAAGATCAGGGGTTGAAACTGGAATATGAAATTGAGCCCTGAGGTAGCATGGATAAAAAGATTAAGTTATATTAGTACCAGTACATCTCTTTCAGGTAAGTGGTAGGCTCATGTTCCTTCATGCTTTCTGCCTCTTTTCTTTCCTTCTTTTTTTCATTATTTCTTCTTACAGTCTTTTCCATCTAGTAGTCCAGCTTAAATAGGTGTGGTGTATCCTTAGTAGAGCTTTTAGCAGACAGAAGACCTGTGAACCCACTTATATGGGGGAACTTGAGAGCCATGTCACCTTCCTCGTGAACAAGAGTTAAAGACACCCAAATTGCTGTAAATTCGTAGAGGCAGCACCAGATCGTCCTTGTCTTGTTGGCTGGCTAGGAAGGAAGTAGTGAAGTCCTCATCAAGAGTGATTGCCGAGGCTCCTCTAGGAGGTCCCTGGTGAAACAGGAATGAAATGCACACTAACCTAGAGCCAGGAAGCTCTAGCTTGATCTTCCTCTTTGTAGCTGTATTGACAATGGTAAAAACCTGGATAAATTGGTAGTTTATGTAAGTGCAGGTGCTCCATGTTGACACATGCGCATTTCATATTTTTCCTCATTCCATGGGACATTTTTTGTGCATCTTTATTTTGAGACAAGAGATTGTGGATATCTAAAGGTTCTTAGGGCATGACAACACAGACGGTAGTTGTCTTGAGTGAAGGGACTCTAGTTCCTGGGCAGTATTGCTGTTGTAGGTCCTGATCTCTCAATGTATAGCTGGATTGATTTCAGCTGATCCAACGCCTTGAGTTTCGTCTGGTTCTGAATGAAGGGGAACACAATGCTAGATGTTGTGCCATGAATCCTTCCCTGATTTCCCAGCTACACATAAGGCTTCACATCTGTACATGTGATTCATCAGTCTATATTTACCAGTGGTGGCAACTGGAAATTAAATTAAGTTTGTTGTTTGTTTTTTTTTAAATTAACAAGTTTATTTCAGAGTTTTCCATTTCAAAAGAAATGAAACAAAATAGATACTTAAAATTTCTGTCATTAAAACAAAGGACTTTTTTTCTTCTATGTTTCAGACACAGATATTAAGGAGCTAGAGGATGTTTTTGGACTTAACGGACAAGTAGAACATAAGCTGAACTTCCTCAAAAAGAATGTATCAAAAGATATAAAGCTGGTACTGATTGCTCATTCTATTGGTTGCTACATCACACTGGAGATGATGAAGCGAGCATCAGAACTTCAGGTACATTAACCTTATAGAATGGGAGTTACCATATTAGCAGAGCAGTGCACATGCTTAGCCTATGGGTAATGTCATTAAAATGAAATAAAAACAGTAATGACTAATCCTAATATCATACAATAGTTTGATGTAAAAGTTCTTACTCTGAATTTGGCCCTTTAAATGCCCTTGTAATATGAATGATTAACAATGGTGATAAATATATTTAGGACTTTCTTGTTGTCTTTTCATCTTTAAATAATTTATAAACAGATCACTTGGTATTTGGCTATTATGGTTCTACACGAAAAATTAAGACTGGTCATGCTTTTAATAGCAGCTTCTTATCTCAAGGCAAGCACATTGCTGGGTGTACGTGGGGAAATGTATGGAAAAGAATAGTAATGTAAATTGTGATGAGTACTACTATGAAGGACTTTGTTTTTAAAATTTAATAAATGTGCATGTACCATTGCGTCTACAGCTCAATCTTGGTTTGTGTAACTCAATGCGAGTTAAGAAGCATTACTGCCTCTTCTGTACCTGAATATTTTTCTTTGTCACTTTGAAACAATAAGAATACTGAGGCAGGACTGTGTCCTTCCAACTGAGAAATGGCAAACTGTCAGTGCTCAGTAATAACTCACTGTACTAGCAGATGATGAAAGAAGAATACTGAATTTTTATTCTTAAACATTCACTCCTGGAAAATCACTGCCTCTTTCTTTACATTATAAAAATCTTCAGTGGAATGAAGTGCAGTGCTAGTGTAATGTCTGTGTTTAATATATGCACGAGAAGGTTCTTCCGCTTCTTCATAACCATTTCCACTGCATGTCTAACTTTTTGTTTCCTTGAAAGGAAACAGCAACTAAAACCGTGAAACATCACTTTAATCTGATGTATTTCCCCAGGCATATTTTACTTTGTCATTATGAACAAGGCATTTTTTTTTGAGAGAACTTTGATTAATGATTTATCTTTTCAAAAGGGAGTGTTCTAGCAAGTATCATATGCATTAATTTGTCCAAAAATATCAACTTTTCTTTGGTCAACATCTGTGCAGTCTTTAATACACAAATGATTTTAGATGGTTTCAATTAAACTGTGAATTGTTGAGTAATTTTTTTACACCTGGCTCACTGGATGCTGGCAGCTTGCTATTCATCAGTGTTTTGAAATGTAGGTATCTTTGGGACACTCTTAGACTGTGTGGTGCACTATGTGCAGGAAGTCAGTATATGACAGGCTACATTTAAGATGCATTTAACAATAGAAAATATTTGTGTAAGCCAGAGTGTTGTGCAACCTTTGTCCTTTTGCCAAAAATAAGTTAACTGTTAGGTTTTATAACATATGAAGTGTGATAATAAGAAACTTGTGTTTCCATCTCTCTCTTTATTTTTACTGGCATATTTGATTCCCACAAGATTTTGAGTACATATGTGTATTTTAGTAGCTAGATCATTTGATTTTATTTTTGTGTAGTTCGTATGTGATATTCTTTTATTATGTGAGTTTTGGTTTTGGCCTTAAATTCTCTGCTTTAAGAGCCTTTGATTGCTTGCAGTTTATTATTCTGAGCTAGAGGTGTTGTATTTATTGTTCAAATAATTCAGTAAACATTTATATTTGGAGTGTATTTAGCAGATTTGACTCCTGTTAGCTAATTTAAAGCCCTTTCATAATTTAACCAAATATAAACTAGATTCTGCTTCTCTCGTACAATGATGAGGGAACCTGATGAACCTAAGCAAGCATGCATGAGAAGGATTGTCTCCTTATGTCTCCTTCTTGGTTGCTCTTCAGCTGTCGGGTTTGAATACTGCTAAATTTTTGTGCCCTTCTGCAGGTTAGTGGGTTTTTTATTCGTAAAGTTCTGTGAAAAAACAACCTTATTTCATTAAAAGATAAATAATACATTCCCATTTTACCCCAGGATAAATTCAGTTTTGGACCCTATCCCTGTTTTTCTTTTGACTCTCAGGGAGGCCTCTGTTAAAGGTTTCATCAGAAGACCCCTTAGCACAGACTTAGTCTTAGGTTGATGCATTTAACTAAGTCTGATTAGTAGAGAAGGGTCACAGAGGTTGCATCCACACTTGTAACCGAGTGGGGCTACTCCATGGATTTGCTGTACAGTGATGTTTTTAGATTAGTCTTCAAGAGATTTTCTGGCTCAAGGGAGCCAGCAACTCCCAGACAACACCCTGGAATGGTTCTGCACTTGGCGGTTCAGGACCATTCCCAGTAGTTCCACCTGTTCAGTGGCAGGACCAAGGAGCAGAGAATTGTTCCTAGCCAGTATGTGACACATCTAACTGTGAACACTTCTCAGTTGTCTTGGTAGACATCAAACCTTAACAAGATTCACTTCTTTGTGGGAAGCAGAGCATCCAGAGTTTGTCAGACTGCTAAGAAACTTTGACACTGGGAAGGAAAAAATTAATCAGCTTTACTCTCTGGAGATGGAAAACTGCAATGATGTACAGCTTACTTGATACTTGGTCTTAACCTCATAATCATCTTTGTTCTTCATTCAGCCAGCAGAACTGGAAAATGAAGCTGAGTGACAAAATTATTTTCTCAGTTGTTGGAGCTTAAGCCTTACTCATAAATATGCGACGTCCTCCAGGCATTCTGTTCTAAAACACAAATCCTTTCTTGGAGGAATTCCTTGTGCTTTGCTGGCGACACTACTGAGTGTTTCCTAAAACACTCTGTCTGATCGTTAGTTTAATCAAAAGATTGACACGTTTCCTTGCTAATGAAATTCAATCTGTTACAGCATTAGTCTTTCATTTGCAGTGATGCTTTTGAAATGCCAGCACCTTTGTGGAAATAAATTAACACTTATTAATGAGTGAAACTGTCATACAATGTAAGCATTGCTCTTCTGGTAACACGCAGTTAGGAGGAAGAGTTTAATATATATCAGTTCAAGCAAATAAAATTTCTGTGATATATGATTCAGAAGCCTACATTGCTACTATATCTCCGTGGTGTGAAAGAATAGTGGGTATTGCTAGAACTCGGTTGATTTCATAACTAATAGCTAACAAAGCATAAATTGGAATAGTTGTGTATAGAAAAGTTCATAGCTTGGAAACCCTGTCACATCCATTCTGGGCACATGTTTGTGTGCATCTCCCTTGCCTTTCCTTTGCTGCATTCTCTTCCAAGCAGAAATCTGTTGGTCTGTACTTTCTTTCAAGAATTCCGATGAGTGTAACAAAATAAGATAGTTCAAATTTAATGATTCCACAAATTTATACAGTAGCATAAGCATATTTTCATGGTTTTTATTTTGTCTCTATACTAATTGCATTCATGTCTTTCACTTGAGGAACTACAACTTGTTCAGGATCTGGTAGCTTAGAAGGTTTCTGAAACGTGTCTTACTCTTCACAAATCAGTACTGACTTTACTCATCAGGATGCTGTGCACCAACCAAGATTTGTTGAGTTTTGCAAACATTTCTTCATTGCTGAGTATTCTAAATTATTTTATGGTGTGTAAAATGTTGGTCCTCTTCATTCCCATTTATAAATAAATCAAACATACTTAAATGGAGGAACTGGCCATTTTTTGGTAACCTTTTGAATTACTGAAATTGGCTATATATCCCTGCTATAGGTTGTCTGACAGGTTAGCCAGTTTCTAATTCACAGAAAAATGCTCTTACCTACTATTAGTGTTAGTGGTCACAGGGATTGAATGGCCTCAATGGGAAGCATTTCGTCAGAGGTTTTTTAATATATTTATTTTAGATGTTTTTGTATGTGCGTGGTAGCTTTGTTTCTCCCTTTAAAAAAAAAATAGTTAAAAAAGCAAAGGAGCTTTAATCAGTAAAAGATTATTGTTGGTACTTCTCATGTTAGAAAATCCAGAAATATATTTTATTGTTCTTTTTTAAATTTAGCTGATAGCAGATTAGTCTTCTGTTATTCCGGAGTTTCTGTTGTTGCATTGTTAGTACTGGGGTCTTTGGTGCTCCCCTAAATCACATTTTTAGTGTGACATATACAGTTCTCATTTTGTGGTTTCATACTTGGACCAAAAATGCCACGTTCCATCTGTTGTGAACAGCTTGTTTGGAAGCATTGGTGGCCTGCAGGTACACAACAGAATAACAGATGTCACAACTCTGCTAGCTTTTTTTTCCCTATTGTCTCAAAACCTGCTTCTTCCTGGTTACCTGCAGCCCTTTGCAACACATCTTAATGGGAGAAGACATCTCTGCATGTGGCCCTTCTGACAAAGGCATTCATTGGGCTATGAAATTTCAAAAATGCTCTTGTCTTGGCCAGGGAATTCTGCATGCAAGAAATTACATCTCTGTGTGGAATTAGTTTGTTTTAAAAGAAGCTTTACTAAAACAGTGAAAAATGGCAATAGATACCTTTCATTGCAAAGTGTCTTGGTATGCAACATAAAATGCAATAAATAATTATGCACAGGAGAAATACTATCCATAGATAACTTTTTTTGCAATAAGACAGAGTGTGAAGTGTAAAGCAAATTAGCTGTTCCTCATTAAGTCATGTAAAACATTCAGATGCTAAACCAAATGTCTTTTTCTGATGTAGCTTAATCTATTTTCAAAAAAACTTAAGATAATGGTTTTGAATGTATTCTAGATTCATTCTGGACATGAGTGTTCACACATGAAGTTATTCAGGAATGTTTCCATGATTAGATGTTCTTTACTTGGTCTTTAATTTACCAAGTCTCTTGATCAACATAAGTTCTGTAAGTTACCAAAGCTTTTTCAAAGTTTACCAGCAGAGATAATCCTCTTTTTGAAATACAGTTTCTCAAAGATAGACATTGCAAATATACGTCTTTTTTCTTCTTCTTCTTTTTGTTAAGCTTTTGGTTCTTCCAAGAGCTGAACTGGACAAGGAGAGAATTTTATTTTGCCACTGTTAGCAAGTGCATAATTCGCCATCACAGCAAAAAGATCCCACCTGCTAAATGAGTTGGTTTGCACATCTTTTTGTGTGATGAGAATAGTTACTTATGGGGAGGGAGGAAAGAGTGTGTGAGTTGTTTTGTAGTGGTCTCCTATGTCACTTGGTCAAATATTAGATTCTCTCACTGCTGCCTTTCTGCCTCGAATCGAGTTGGTTCTTTTCTCTCTAGTTAACACTTAGTTCCTTTCTGTTGAAGTACTTCGAAAGCTCCCCCTGACTTTAGTGAAAGGAGAATTAGGCCATAAGAGAGGGAAGCATGTTAGAATTCCTCCGCTAAGTGACTTATTGCGATACAGAATTCAATGCAGTGACCCTTTGCATAAATAATCTTAGTTTCAGTTTTGTTGAAAGCTTGATTATGAATTTGGGAAGCATTTTCATGATGTTAGCAAAGCAAAAAGTCACCGTGTATTTAAATATGAGTATTTCTACAAGAAAACAAAATTCTCTAGTCTAGAATTACAGGGAATTCACAGGAACTACAAGACTGTGAGATTAAAAAAGGGAGGTGTTTTTTTTTAACAGTACAGAAACTACTAAGCATGTCCGACCTTTGAAATAATAAGGGAGTCTTTTTCAGCAGCATGAATGGATGAGGGAAAGACTGTATTAAGGCAATGACATTTGTTCAGATTCTATTTTGCTGAGATTAAAGCCTATATATGTAATCCAAGACTGGTGATGTCGTCAATAGAGAAAACACCTTCTGAAAGGACACTAATTTAGCAGGTTCTGACGTCCTTAAAAGTTGTAATACATTTTGGAAGATGAAATAAAATGAAAACATAAACACATCTGAGATAAACAGGAGTATACATTTTTATTCAATTTTTTGAAAGTTTTATTCAACATAATAGCATCTAATTCAAATTTTGATTGCCTAAATGAAGTGTCACAATACTGTTAAACAAAGTCAGTGTACATAGGTATTGTCCAGGTAAATTAACTTCTGAGGATTTCACTGATGGTTATAAAGTTTAAAACTTTAGTGTTATAAAGTTTAAAACTTTCGTTTAATACTTAGTGAAGAAATATTTTTTGCCACCTTGAATGCTCTCTTAAGTACTCTTATCTCAGATCTTTTGAAGAGTACAGTGAGACTGCATAAAATAAAAACCAGAATATTTCTTAAGAGAGATGATGTCTTCTCCCATGTAGATGATTATACTTTGTCCACCTATGTGCCAGGATGTAGGGTCACCAACAGCACAGTAGAAAAGTGGTCCTTGGTTTGTGCAGCCTTGTTTTGATTTGCCCTTGCTGAGAACCATTTGCTCTTGGTTCCTTAATGGTTTCCAGTGATGGGTGGAATACAGATATGTGGTTATGTCTAGCAGAAGGCATCGTGATCTGGAGAAACTGAGTGGAGAAACAATATTTTCATATGAATTTCATGTTACTTGCAGGCTGAAATGATAAAGTGAAAAAAATCCCCATAAAAATTAAAATGGGTAAAAGACTTAAAGTAACACAAACCCAATGGCAACATTTGCAAAATTATTATGCAGGAAAAAAATAGAAGGCTATGCTTAGCAGACCTCCCAAGGGAATTGGTACACATTTCACATAAATGTGTCTTGTAAAGAGAGCTGCAAATTTCTTGGCCATAATATAAAACTAAACTGAGTCTGCTGTATTTTTTTTCGCCTTCCGTCCATCTGGATAAATGAGCTACCTATTAAAAAAAAAGCAAACGATACTGAGCTGATAAACACCCACCTTCAACCCCCTTTAAATGTTGAGGAAGCAAAAAAAAAGAAAGATTCTAACACTGTTGTGCTCAGTTTTAACCTTGAGTATAAGTTCAGCTGCCTTCAGTGAGATGTGTTAATTTAACTTTATGAATATTTTAAGTTCGTCACAGAATTGGAATATTTCTATTTTTTATATATTTTTTTATTTATTTGCCAGCTCTTTCTATCAGTTCTTGATAGATAGCAAGCCTTTGGGAACACATACAGAATCACAGAATAGTAGGAGTTGGAAAGGACCTCTGGAGATTGTCTAGTCCAACCCCCCTGCCAGAGGAGGTTCACCTAGGGCAGGTTACACAGGAATGAGTTCAGGCAGGTTTTCAAAGTCTCCAGAGAAGGAGACTCCATCAGCTCTCTGGGCAGCCTGTTCCAGTGCTCTGTAACCCTCATGGTAACGAAGTTTCTCCTGATGTTGAGATGGAACTTCCTGCGTTCCAGTTTGTGCCCATTGCCCCTTGTCCCGTCACTGGGCACCACCGCAAAGAGAAGGAAGCACAGGTGGTCTAAGCCAGCAGACTAACATTTGCTTCAGTTGACATTATACACATTGCAGTCTGCATAATCCACCTTGCAACAAATGACAAAGGTTTGAGGAGTATGTTCTCTCTATGACACTTAAGGCAATATCAGTAAATCTAGTGGAACAGCCAGTAAAAATACAAATGGTGCATATGTGAACATGATGCAGCTCTCTTATTTGGAAAAAGTGAGAAGTCATGCAGATGATTTATTAAACCAGACTAAATAAAATAAATAAGATACTGCATCATTGAAGCATCAAGGAGGTTTCTACAAAGATTTGCGGAGACTTTTTCTTAATTAAAAAATGAAAACAACTTTCATATGAAAACCTTCAACAAACAAAACCTTCTCTCTTTGGGGTGGGAGGCTGCAAAGCGAAGTGCAATAGCGGGTGAGTTCATGGGAAACAAAGATTTATTAAAGAGATATTGAAGAGGTTTTGACTGAGACACACATAAAAGGCCACCAGCTTGAATTTAAAAGCTCAACAAAACTTCAGAATGCCGTCAGTGAAAGGCTGGTAACTGTGGAATGGGGTTGAGAGTGTCAGCACACCCAAGAGACCTTTAGCAACCATTGTTTTCACTGGGTTGATGACAGACTCAAATCCTAATGGTCCTAGTCATGCTCTTTTCTACTTCTCCCTGCCAAGAAAAAGCTTTAAAAAATGTAAACTGTAAGAAAATGCAGCGATCAGCAGGCAGATGGGATGTTTTGTAGAACCGTCACTGAACACCACCTTTGTAAATAGGAACAGACACTGTCTCAATTGCCGTGTGCTGTGTAGGTCTGCCTGAAATTGCTTTTCTCTCAACAGACAAACAACCCACCTTGTACTATAGAAGACAAAAGAATATGGATATCTCAAAGATACAAAAAAAAAAAAAATTGGGAAACTTAAAATGTAATGAAAAATAAACTGTTGAATGTGGTATGTCTTCAGATGTAAAATGCCTATAGGCAAATTAAATAGTCAAATTTTTTCTCTTTTGCTTTCACCAGGGAGAAGCATGCTTCTTTCTCCACATGTATGTTTTTATATTATAAGAATATAACAATAATATGGATATTTTATTATAATAAAAATTATAAGAATGTTTTGGCTTTTATCCAGAAAAATTTGGCTTGGTTTCAAGCCAAAGTGGCATGATCACTTATTGGCAAATAACGATACCTGTGAGGAACTGAAACGTGGTCAAGAAATTGAGAATAGTCTCCAGTCATGCTGTAAAGGTGCCTGACCATTATTTCTTTGTGTTTGTCTTGTTTTCTGTTTTCTGCTTTCTTGTCTTAAACAGAGAAATTAGCTTTCAATCATACATCTGTTACACTTGGTGCCATCATCTGACTCTTATGTTGACCAAGTATGTTGAGGTCAATAGCCTGCTAGTTAACAATCCACTGTCCTCTAAAATGAGATAACAGGATTTATGCTTTCATTTTCTCCCACCCCCCTGCCAAAAAAAAAAAAAGGAGAGACAGAAGAAAGTAAAAGATTTCCAGAAGGCTCTACTTTATTTATCTGTCTACTCTGTAACCTAGACTTGCTCTTGTTTGGAACTGTAGAAGTACCAAGCAAGAAACAATGAAAGAAGTCTATATAGAAACTCACTTTAGAAAACAAAAAGCTTAAAGATTGCAATATGACAGTCTTAAGAATAGAAAAAAAAGACATCTACTTTAAATTAAACAAAACTCATTTTTAAATCCACTCTTTTTGTATCTACTAGATACAGGCCAAAGGCGATACACTGTCAGTTTGTCTTATCATTTGATTCCTAAAAATCTCTCCTAAAAACAGCAATAGAGATGCTGGAAAGATAAGATACAGTCATTATTAAAACTGAAAATACTTTGGAAGTATATATATAAAATTCTTTATTAATACTGCCTTATATGCATTTTAAAAACAGATTATGCATTTCTAGACAATGCTGCCATGTGTATACATGGCATACTTTGTGTGGTTTTTGAAGTGGGTGAACCAGGTGGACATCACATGCTCCATCCTAGAACTTTGTGGGAAATACTAGATTACATATAGTTCAGTGCTCTTTGGAGTCAAGAAATCTTACAGTCCTGAAATGCTGAAGAACAGATGAGAGTGGTAAATAGTAGAGTGATAATTAAAAACAAGTGTACAACTTTAATTAAAATTGATGTCTGGTGCAATTGAAAGACAGACTTGACAAAATCAGCTGCAGTATATCTGTCAGAATGTAATTTCCAAACATACGAATACAAGTTTCTAGTTTTCACATTTTTGAGAGTGAGAATTCAGAGTGAATAATAACATTGTCCTAAGATTAGCTTGTTTAGATCATGAGCCTGTGATAAGAAGGCCTAAAAAACCCTCTAATTCCCAAGACTTTCTTATTTTGTTCATAGTGGTCACTGAAACTTCAGCTTCTATCATCTTATTTAATACATTTGGTTTACTTCTCAGTTGAATATAGAAACAACATGAAACCCCAGATTTGATCTATGATGATTCAAAGTAGGAAAACATAGCAACAGTAAGTTTGATTTCAAGAGACTTGGATTTTTTTTAATAACATTGTGTTTATTTCACTGCTAATGAAACATCTGATTTCTTTTTGGATGTATGTAGTCAGAATTTGAATAAACCTATAAAAATTATTTTTTCTAGGAAGTTAAAAGACATTAAGGTCGCCAAATGTACAAACAGAAAAGGAAGAAAAATTAACTGAAAAACAGAATCTGTGATCATCCATCAAGAATCCAAAGTAAAACATGAGAATGAAGAGGAGGAAATGAAGTACTAAAAATAAAAAGATGGCTAGAATGGTAAATGGCAGAATAACAGGATTTATTAAGTACTGTGAATTCTTACAGATTTGTTCATAAAATCTTGTTATTTTGAATCTTAAAAAATTTGGATTCATATTGTAATAACTAAGTGAAATGATTCTATAAAAATGAGGCAGTCAAAAGTGAATTTCAAAAACAATTAGGATTTATAGCATATGTTTTGAAAAGAGCTCAACACCCTTTTGAAAGCCAGATTTCCCAAGTAAGTTTTTATGCTGAGCGGTAAGATCTTTTGAAGTTCTGTCCACAGATGTGTATGTGTAGCACTTGGAACATCAGAGACTCATCTTTGGAGAGTTGGACCAAATGATCAAAATTCGGTATTAAGAGATGTTGCACATAGCTTGAATTTGTTTTGGTTTTCTACTGCAATTAATATGCTTTTACAGTAGACAACAGAGCCAGAAATCAGCAGTTTTCATGCTAATTTAAAATTGAGTAGAGAAAAGGGGAAAGCAGTCAATTAGGGCATTAAAGAATTGTTCAAGAAAGGAGCAAGTGAAGGAACATGGTGGAGATTTTGAACATAGACTCTACAAACATGTAGTTAAACTCTGAGCATAAGTCTAGTAACCAATACGTGTTCCTGGAAGCTCTATATTAAAATGTAATTTCACTGGCAATCCTGAGCCCTCAATGAAGACACTGAGCTGCTTCATCAGCTCTTGTCTCTCATTGTATACAGTTACTCAAGCAGTGAGGAAGGACTTGACTTGGATCTTCTAGTTCTAAGAACTTACTTAGAATGGACACTGTTGTGATTAAAAATATTTCCTACTTTGCTATATCGTTAATTTCTTCATTTTCCATGGTTCACAGTGAAGTCTGGGGATGCTTACTTTAGAGGCTGGAGGGGAAAAAATGTGTTCCTCTGCATTAGCTTCTATGCTGAGAATGGCTTGTCCTGTTCAAAGAGTTCACTGCAGGAGTGAAAGGCATTGGAAAAAGACACAAACGTTATACAGAACAGAGAAAAGGTCTATGAGCTTGGATTGTGCATTCACTTCGTTTTGGGCATTTCTAATGCACTACTGAATTAAGTTGAGATAAATACAGGAGAATTTTTTTCCCTGTCTTTCTAGTATTTCTTTGATTACTGAGTATTTTAGGGGAATTTTTGCCAATGCTATGATGGAACTTCTCAAGTATATGAGAATGCATTGAGTGAGTGTAAAGCTATGTTTAGAGATTTAATTCAAGCCCTAGATTTCTTAAGAATCACCCTTTGTGCTCTTATGACTGAGGTTATCTTCAAAATGAAATATAATGGAAGTCCACTTCCTTTTCCTTTTGTTTCAGTGTATAAATATTTGAAATGCTTGATTTCTATTGTTTGCATACAAGTCTACTTAACTGCAGCATTCTGGAAAAAAAATAATTGGAGTTTGCCCTTTGATGTGGAATTCAGTGTTAAGTATACATTTAAGTGGAAGTTCAGGAACCACAAATGTACTTATTAAATTGTTACCTTTGGAGACCTGTTAGAAAGCTCAATTAATGTTAATGAAAATATGCTTCTAATAACTTTGTTACAACATTTCTTGTCAATGGAAAATTGTAAGAACATTCCACTTCATTTCAAATTCCAAAACAAAGCATAGAAGAAGTAGAATTCACTGAGTCTGAATTTTTTCTTGAAAACATTAAATTTCTGCTCCTCTCTTTTAAAACAGCAGTATGACTATTGTAAGTTAGTTTTACTGAAATGAGAGGTACAAACTCAGATCTCAATAAATGTAATTTAAATTGTGACCTTTAATGGCAGCTAACAGAGCTCAGAGTTTTTATCTGGCAATTGAAAGGTATTCTACAAATTCTTATTCTCAGCTGCACTAAAATTCTTCCTACTCGATGACTAGTTTTATTTGTGTGATAAATTAGATATGATAATTTTGCTCTTTTAGCAGATTCTTGCCTGTATTCCATTTGTCATAATAATTAAGGGTAGGAGCAGTCTGTAGCATTGCGAAGGAAGGAATTTTGCATTTTTGCCTTATTTAAAATGCTTACAGTTCTAGGAAAGTCAATGCAAGGATGGAAAAATGAGCTGGCTGAGATAATTCCTCACTCCCTTCTCTTTCTTTTTCTCTTCTTCTGATAGCCTGGCAAGACTTTGGGATATAAATTCTATTTTGAACCTCAAATATTCCTTGTTTCTTTTCAATATATACTTACTGACTCACTCACTCATCTGTTCTTCATGGATATCACAGGTCAGGACTTGCTCTGCTCTTCTTGCTCCAGAGTATGGCATTAAATAAGCCGCTTAAAATGGCAATGGACTGAACTTCCAACATCAAATGTCAGCTCAGCTTTCCTTATCTGTCTACTAAGCCTTCTAGCCAAGTAGGTCTATGGGCTTGGGTTGACTGGATGCCCTTTTGAGGGCTGACATCGTGACTGGTGAAATCTGCCCCTTCCGAATGTCTTAAGTGGAGCACTTAAAAATAGAAGTCCAAGGATCTCAAGGCATTGATGGAAAATCATGGCCTTCCCTTTTCATCAGAAAAATGAGATTATAATTTTCAGACTGGTTTCTCATTCACCTTATTCAGCCACTTACCCTTAAACTGAATGGATTGCCGTTGAGATTTCTTGGTAGGTAAGACTGTCCATCGATGACTCTGAAAGCAGTTGGTTCAAGACAACAGAAAATCTGAATCCTTAATACTTTCATTTTGTTGAGTTGTCTCTCCACTTTAAGGGCATATTAGTGATTCCTCGTAAGTGGTAGGTGTCCCAGATCACATCTACAAGGATCACATTTACCAGTCCATGTAGTATAAGAGTACCTGTGGATGCAATGCAGTGATCTCATGGGAGTGCTACACTGAAGAAAAAATCCCACCCTGTACTTCCAAACTGAAAACGGAAAGAATTTCTCCTGGAAAGTGGCAGCTGCGTTCTGACATTCATGTAATAGGAGCAACTGAAAGCTTTATGGTGTGTAACTGTGACACTGCATTCCAACATAAGCTTCTCCCTGCCCTTCTTCCAACCAATAAAGTATTCTTCCTCTCTTTTCACTCTCACCCCTCCTAATCTTCTTCTGTTTATACGCTTTAATCATAATAGCAACAAATCCATCCCTGTCAGTATTATCACACCGTTGCAAATTTTGGCCGTCTCCTTTGGCACTTCCCTTGTAGATGGAATGATATTGCCCACTTTGATGGGGCTTAATTCTCTATGTAAAATACTGCTCTGTCAATGAATATTTTCTCTATTAAACTATTTTCAGTCCAACAATAAGATACAGATTTTTGGGAGAACAGTTTTGTCATTATTACCTTAACCCATAAAAAGGCTTTTTAGTTTTTTGGGTTTTTTTTTTCCAAACATTTTAGGCAAGTCTTCAGTTACCCAAATATTTGTAGTACAGAGTAATTTGCATTTCGGCCCCGTGAGACTTGTAAATGTAACGAACAGTCTGTGTGTTTAATGTTTTTTATATTTTTAATAATTCACAAATAGTTCAGTATGTAGAGCTGACCTGTTGAGAAATAGTTTGCAGTGTCTGTAGAGAGCACTTCTGAGTTCTGGTCTTTTGTATGTGTAGCAGAATTCTGGGCTTTGTCTGGAAAAATTCTAGGAGTACTTCTTACTGGAAAATATTTCAAGTAATATGAAAAAACAGATAATTTTTTCCTATGCCATGACCCACTTGTAAGGTAAGATGTGGATGGGCCCTCTCCTGTTGCCATTGGAAGTCAGGTATTACAGAAGATACTGGCAACATTTTGAAAGATATGATTGAAAGGGTATTGATTTCAAAGGGAATTCTCAAAGGTCTTAATTTATTTCTCAGTCCAAGAGGCTATTTTGTAACTACCATGATCATAGAATCATTTTTGTTGAAAAAGGCCTTTAAGGTCATCCAGTCCAACCATGATAAGTGTTTTATGGCAGCCACGGTCTTCATCTATCTATCCAAGAATAAATAAGAGAATCTTGGTCTCTAGAGCTGGGAATATTGTGTCTTTGGTGGCATCTACATTGACTGTAGACTATCCTATTTAATAACTGAAAAATAAATCCTTTAATCAGAATATGTTCATGGGGCAGAATTAAGACCCATTACATTGATGGAAATTTTGCCACTAGTTTCACCAGGAGCAAGTTCACACACCAGCCATGCAGTAGGTGGAATCACAGAGGACCAGAAGCATTCAATGAGACATTGGACATGCTGCAATCTCATTTGGGCTCTGCCTTTTCAGTTGCTCTGCTTGTGACCACTGTTGGCTAAAGGAATTTCTTACCCTTAGCAGCTGAAGTTAGATGCTACAAACATTTCCATGCCTCTCACTTTCTTGCTACTGAAAGATATATCCTGAGTTATTTTCATCCCGTTTTAGTTCTTCTAAATGAAGCTCTGCAGGGCAAGTTTTAGCATACTCCTAATAATATTATGCAAAGTTAATACTGTAGAAGCCTGATTGTGATTCATGTTTTAAGAGGACTCTTCATTTGGCTGGTCCAATGCGTTTGGATGCAGAATTCCAACTTATAAGGCTCAGAATAAAATTTCTGCCAAGTCAGTGGAAAGTGGCCCTAAAGTAGACATAAATTTAGTCACACCTCACCTTGATGCAAGTGACAGTCAGACCTACATACCTGAGGATGTAATCATTGTACCCAGCACTGTATTCGTCGTTACGTTGAAGACTACAGTTTGAAATACAAATACATTAAAAAGAAATGCTGGTCCTTGAATTTTGTTTCCATCCAAGTGGAACTGCCAGGAAGCATTGGAGGCTTGGGGCATTAAAGATGTACTTCAAATCAAATTGAATAATGTATGTTAAATAAAGAGGGTGCCAGAACATAGTAAAACCTTGTGATCACTGTAGAGCATTTTAAACAGATGAGAATACTGCCTGCTATTTATATCATCAGGTAGAAGCTGAAAGAAAATAGTGAAAAAATAAACCCAGGTTTTCATTCATTTGAAAAATGTGTGTTTCTTATATATTTGAACATAGTGGGTCAAATTCAGGTGTTGAAGGAGGTGTCATTTACGATAATGTTGGATATATTGAATGTAAGAAACTGTAAGTTAGTATGAGTGATAGATGGGCAAACTGGGAGAAAGCATAATTTTTAAATGGTGTTGAACAGATACATTAACTTTTATTTTCAAGGAATCCTACTAATTGCTTTTCCTGCTAAATTCTTTATTTTTTTACCACATAAAGTAGAAGCAAAGCTGTGCTGGATACACAGGCTGAGTTAAGGAGAATGACTGCTGCTGACAAAAACTGGTCATAGTTCTGTTGGTTTATACAAGGCAGTTCTGACATTTTCATCAGCTGGGAAGTTGAGTTTTTCTTATCTTAAACTATTCTTGTCTTCTTTTTCTAGGATAGCCTGTAAAAGTACAGTACAAGTTACCTGCCTATGAGGTGCTTCAGTATATTAATTTTGCTTCTCCATTTCATTAGTAAGGTGTAGCACGGCTATTCCTATGTGCTAAAACAATGCCTTCAACTAACTTGTCCCAGAAATGGTGGTACCTCAGGCAAAGAATGTACCAGAGGCAGAGCATGAAAGCAGGACATGTTCCTTAAGTGTTTCTTTAAATATTTCTCTGATTAAGTAATGAAAAGTAAGGAAAAGATGTGACACTGTGAATGAATCTGTAGAGTGAGGAAAGACAAAAATTCAGTTTATAATCCCTTGTATTATGTTTGACTACTTCAAAAGGAAGGTACGAGAAAACTGGTGGTTGGGAAATCATGAACCAGCATAACCAAAGAGGAACTTTCCCCTTAAATTTCCTTAACTGTTGCTTAGTTCACAGACATTTATGTGCTGTTTAGATATAGTGACTTAGTCTAATATCACTGAGGACAGCATTGTCCATACAGCTGTTTAATTTTCCCTTTAAAAAAAAAAATCTCAGTATGACCTTATTTTTTCCAACAGTTAATACCACAGTACAATACTGTGAAGTTGTGAAGACTCTGCACAACTTCACAAGATGAGTATCAGTGTGTCCTGTGCCGTTCATTACCTCGTATCTTGAAGAAATTTAATACTGTGGAAATGTTTGGAAACAATGCCTTTCTGAGGTTTCTAGGAAGATTTATATATATATATTGTTTCTTAGATAAACCTTCTGTAAAATGTGTAATGAAGTACATATGTATGTATACTGTTTCCTGGAGAACTGATATAGCTGATAGAAGTGAGAAGGGGTGTGTGTGGGTTGTACCTGCGGGCACAGAGAAATGAGAGTGGTCTGTCTCTCACATACTATGATAATTCTCATTTTGCATGTTTTGCTCAAAGAATATGAATTGAATATCTCAATCTATTGGACTATGCTATTAAAAACATGAAGTTAAGTATGAACAAAGGAGAATACATCAGATGCCAAGGGGCAGAGGCATCCCTGACATCAAATAAAGATAAACGGAAAACAGCACTTGAACAGGAAACAGCCCTTGTCACACAGGCAACCTGAGCTTAGGATGTGATGCAACACAATATTAAGGCAATACTGATTTGTTAAAAGTATGTTATGTATTTCTAGTTACTTTGCTTTGCAGATCTCTAGAGGAGACATTGATTGGAGCTTGGCTACCACTTCTCCCCTGCCTCAGCTCTTGCTGAGTGTGCCCTAGTTAGACCTTTGAGTGACAATCTGGTCAAGGAACAAGAGTGAGAAGGTTGAGAAGACAACCATGTCAGCAGGGTGCTTTAAGGAGGCAGCCTCATCTTTTGTACACATATTGTAAGAATTAAAAGTCTGGGTGTACAGGAGCAGGACTTTAAAAAGCTACCTTCATATTCTCTGTACCGACTGTTTCTGATACATCCCATGAGTCACATTTGCACAGATAAGGTTTAAGAGAAGCCTGCTTTTCTCACTGCATATGTGGAGTGACAGAGTGTACAGTAAAGGGCTCAGGGTCTCCATCAGTGCTCTTGTGAAGATGAATTACATATGTCAACATGGAGAGAACTTACATGCATTTTAGTTTGGCATAATGTGGTTTATAGGACAGAAAAAACTTAAGTAAGTACTATCATACAAGGTAGTTTCTAGCCACCTCTGTTCAAGAAAGAGGAATTCAGACTGAAATTAGTAGAGGAAAAGCCTAGGAAGATAATAAGGAACCTAAATTACGGGAGGAGCTCAGGATATCTTAGGTCATTTCTCCTCATAAACAGAGAATGTGTATATGAGGGACTTCTATAAACATTACAAGGAGTAAATACAGAGAAAAATACAATTTTTATGCAATTATCTATTATGTTATATTAGAATGCAATGCTTATATAAGATCAGATGGATATAAATAAATTCAGAAATTTGTAACTGGTTTCTGGACATGAAAATATCAATTCTGAAGTAATCCCTCCAAAAAGTAACAGCAAAAAATCTATATTGGTTTTAGCGAACGTCAGTAGTTAATGGAAAGAACTGTATAAAAAGGTTAGAGAATACATTTCCCATAGGTGTCCAAGAAAGATTTTTTGCCCTGTCTTGAGGTATAGCTTATGTGTCCTCGATTGCCTTCAGTGGAAGCAGGAAAGTTTAACCACAGGTAGACAGTACATACAGCGTTCCACATAATACTAGCAACCTTGTAGATGGCAACTGGTGTGTCTTGTTTACATGCTTACAATAAAATTCATCAAAGATTTGAAATCACAAAGGAATCTTCACCAGCACTGATCTTTGTGTTTTGTTTTGGTAGCATTTTCTGTTGGCTGAAAAAAAACCTTTCCTTGGGATTTTTAAAATATTTTGATTTAATGAGTTCCAGATCAGAAAAGCGGGCCCATAGAAAGGGTTGGCCATGCCAGTGGTAGTGCTGGGGATCTGCCGTCTTCTCATCTTCTGCTGGATCGTCACTTTGAGGGGCTTGGATCTTTTTGCAAAGCATCATTAGTTATGTCATTGGGTGCTGGAGGATTTGGGAAGGAAATGCAGAATGGTTGTGGATTGGTTGAGTGATCAGTTTTGTGCTGGAGTGTTAGCAAGTCCATTTGTTAACCACAGACTTTGAATTAGAATGAATTTTTTTTTTTTCTGTAGTGTTCCCAACTTCCTGTTTCATTCTGATTTTTTGGAGGAGGGGTGAAAATTTTGTGAACTCTTGATTGTGTTTTCCTTCCTGAAAGGGCAGGTTTCTTTCCTGGGAATAGTCACTCTGCAAAGATTCTGCCAGCTTGCTGTATAACTGATACATGCTTTATTTTTTTTTTTTTTTAATGAGGTAGCCATTTACAAAAGGAAGGTAAAAAGGGGGAAAAAACCACAAACATTTTAAGTCAACATATTTACTTTCCATTCTTCCTGGCTTATTAGTTTAGTCAGTGTATACAATACACTGTTGTCTTAGGACAAGGTAGTTGCATGAGGGAAGTGAATGTATAAAAAATGTTATCAGACCGTGTATTAGCATTTTACCGCGTCCTGATATACTGTTCTGGTGTTGGAAATCGAGAGTGTCTGTCACATCCATGTAAGGTGGCATTTCCCTCTCTTGCACTGTTCCTATTGGTAACGGTTCCGCAGCTGGGGCCTTGATGCAGTGTAAAAGTTGATGTTGACACAAACTTCTGATTTTGATTTTTTTCATTTCTTTCCATCACATCTACTTGTGCCATTTGTCCCACTCAAAACATTATTTCACATCCTTTGCATTTCTAGCCCTTAAAAATTTGTGGAGTTACGGGTCTCCTCCCTATCACCTTTCTGCTCCATTTTGCCAAGTTATTCATAACTTCCTTCATAAATTTGTCATCCAGGCCCTTCCTTAATTTGTGGTTCACTTTTGGTTGAAATCTTCCCTTTTAGGATGTACAGCACAGAATGCAATCTGCATAGAGACAGGGAGAGACAGAGCTTCCTCTGGCATTTCTAACGTTTCCTCACAATATGTAACTTTACCTTGCAGAGCTTCTCTCTTGTGTTTTTTTTCTGCACCATATCACATTGCAAACTTCCTTATCATTTGCTGTTCACCATCTCCCATGTGTCCTTTCACTGTATTACTCACCACTTATTTTCCTACTCATTCATGCTTTAGATTATTTTTCCTGGGCTTATTTGTAGTCGCATCTGAGTTGGTTCTATGAGCTGAATAACTAAATTACTAAATTTAACTTAACAGAACCTCATTATTATATACCAAGTATATATAAAAAGTATAGAAGTTTTTCTGTATATAGTGAAAGTAGTGGTAAAGCTAACCTTTTTCAGTGGCAGAGGAAGCCTAGAGCTGAGAGACTGCACAGGAATGAAAATGAAACGCAATGCAATTGTAGACATCATGCACTGATGTAATAGTGCTGACCTTCATTTTTTGTCTTAGCATGCATTTTATAGACACTGTGCATGTAGTATGAAATGATGTTTAGTAATTCTGAATCATTCAAGACCAGAAGCTGGGAATTACTGCATTATCTGCAGCTTTTATAGAAGTAAATACAAAATTCCAGTCTTTATACATTGCCATGTTAATTGTCACCAGTATATTTACAGTGTTGTCAGTGCTGGAACAATGCGCTGCTGTGGCGTTTTTAGAGAATGCTTGCTCAAATACTGCTTTATAGTAGCATTTGCTCCTGTAAAAAGTAGTTACTGAAATGTATTCTCTGCTGCTTCTCCCGTGGAAGGGTCTCATTTCGTTCTATGTATAAAGCTCCTAATTAGGAGTCTTAGGTCCTCTGTATGGTTAGTGAGAGGCAGAAGACTCTGCTAGAAAGTGATTTCAGTTCATCTGGCATCTTCTGAGTATCTGTCCATGACTGATTTCAGTTGGAAGTCTTGGATAACCTAACTCCTGACTTAAGCACCTCAGTTAAGGGCCAGTAGGGAACTTGATGAAGCTGCGCCGAAATGAACTCTGAAAAGGGTAAAGGTTTATTCTCATTCATCTTCCCACTGTTTCATGATGTGATTTCAGCAGATGTCATTAACATTTATGTATGTAAAGACATAAGGAGTTAGTGACTCGTTCTTCCCTTGCTGAGCATCTGATGAATGATCTTTTGGCAAAAGAAGGAAGGATCTGTATGCTATTGCCAGGGATAGCAAACAGTGTGTTTAGAATTTCTCTTAGACAAAATTAATTATTTAATCCTTCTGAACAGTTCACGGTATTTCTGATTGAGGTAGATACACTAAAACTAGTATTTAAATTACATTTCTGTATAAAACAAATCAGGGCCCATCTTGTGGCTCTTGACAACAAGTGGCAAAATATAGCTCCTATTCCAGTAGCGAAGCCTCCTTCTTTTCCCCTAGCCCCAAACATGATTGCTTCACACACGTCTATTAAGAACAATTCCTTTCCGTGCAGTTTTCTAACCTGTGCCGAGGCATTGTCTATAGTTTTGGCCAAAATCATGCCAGAAGACATACTAAAAAGTTTTGGTCCTGGAGTCAAGGTCCTAGCCCAGTTTAGTGCTGTGTTTAGTCCTTAAAAGTACATTCAATATTTACATACTAATATTTTATATCTTGTCACTGCTGTTTGTATATGTATATCTAAAAGTAAAAAAGTAAATCCTGAATCACAGAATCACAGAATCATTATGGTTGGAAAGGACCTCCAGGGTCATCAAGTCCAACCTTTCTCCTGGCAT
>JAVSBS010017769.1:22540-53438 GCA_033124195.1 Coracias cyanogaster
CCTCCAGGGATGGTGACTCCACCACCTCCCTGGGCAGCCTGTTCCAGTGCCTCACCACCCTCTCAGTGAAGAATTTCCTCCTAATATCCAATCTAAACCTCCCCTGACGCAATCTTTCAATAAGGTAAGGAGACCTTGTAGTGGCCTTCCAGTACCTGAAGAGGGCCTACAGGAAAGCTGGCAAGAGACTGTTTACAAGGGCATGCAGTGATAGGACGAGGGGCCATGGTTTTAAACTAGAGCAAGGGGATCTTTAGATTAGACATTAGGAAGTTCTTTACTAGGAGGGTGGTGGAACACTGGAACAGGTTGCCCAGAGAGGTGGCAGAGGCGCCATCCCTGGAGACGTTCAAGGCCAGGCTTGATGGGGCTCTGAGCAGCCTGATCTAGTTAGAGGTGTCCCTGCTGACTGCAGGGGGGTTGGACTAGATGACCTTGGAAGGTCCCAACCCAATGTGTTCTATGATTCTGCGATTCTAAATAATGTTCACCTTTAAACACATAGTTCTATGCAGTTACCCTGTTGCATTTACGCTACTGTGCTGTCACCCACATAAAAAAAAAGCTGGCTGGGTCATTGTATGCTTAAAGACAGCATTAAGTAGTTCTGCTCAACGGAACTATAATTTCTTCAGATACTGTGAGAGAAATTCTGCCTGTGAACGTCTGTGCATCTTCCACATGACTTCACAGCCCTGCACATGTCAGATCCCTTGAAGAACTTGATCCCTAGCTGGATCTTTAGTATGCCTATGAAAACTCTTATCAGAAGGTCCTGTGATCAAAAGTCGTGATCCAATCTGTTCTCAAACTATGAAAACTCACACACCTCTTAGTAAAGTCAAGCTGGCAGACATTGCCATGCTGCTGTTAGTGGCAATCAAAAAGTTTGCTTTTCTCAGGGAGCAAGAATTCCTTCAGCCCATCAGAGACAATGTAAGCATATTATTTGCAATTTTAACAGCACATTCACAGGGTTGCATACACTAACTGTGCTTTCGTTTGGCAAAGGGATTAAGCTCTGCAGGGAGCAAATCATACTCGTCATATACAAAGGGTTTTCTTAGAAAAAAAATTTAAAATCCTTTCTGTCACTTAATATCATAGATTATATGTTACATAATGAGAAGTCTGGAATGAAAGGAGCAGAAAACATTAATCCAGTGCTGAAGTGAATATTTGGGCACTAATAAATAAGAAATGCAGAAAATTCAAGTTGAAAACGTGAAATCAAGTGCTTGTGCCCCTGCTTCACAGCAGTATATTGGGAGAGGGCTTTAGAAGATGGTAACAGAAGACTCTTGAACTAAACAGCTACTAATGAACTAAGCCACCACAACATTCACTGTTAAGAAAATGCGAACTTTTCTGCCAAATGTTTATTTACTTTTTTTTTTACCACTTTGTTTTACAGAAACGCTTTGGTTACCCAGAAATGTAAGCTTTGGTTAGAGCAGAGGATTGTAAATTACCATACGATTGTTTTAAATTTTTCTATTTTCACAACATATATTTTCATGTGGAGTCATGTAACTTCCTGAATTTCCATTTCTTGATCCATGAAATATATATGGTAAGACTTCTCTGTGGGACTTCATTCTTATAAAGTGCTGTGAGGTTTTCAGTGATCAGATTTTCTGTTAACTGTATTTGAGATATTTGTTCTGTTGTCCATTTAATATGTAAAGACATTTGTTTAGGATCACAGGAGATCCATAAGATAAACTAGAAGAAAAGTGCATGCAGAATGTTCTTACTTCACACCAGGAGTGAAAAAAAATTCTTTTCACTTGTGTTCATTCTGTAGTTCTTTTGCTACATGAAATCATGTGGGTTTGTTGATACTGTGCTGTGACCAACAGCTTGCTGATACAACAGATCAAACGGCGTCTTGAGAAGAAATTATTCAAGGTTTAAAGTATAATTCTATATTATATTTTATTACACTGTACTCTACTATATATGACTGAGCAAAGCCGATAGACCAGTCCAGAAAGTCTCACTCGGTGAGAGGAAAGCCCAAGCCAATGCTGTCTGGTTTGTCCTCTGCGTTTTCTTGGAAATCTGCTCAGCACAGCTGTGGCAATAAAGCAGGGAATACTTCCCTGACCCTCGTTGTTTTGCCTGCAGGTTTCTGCATACTGAGTAAAAGAAATTGTGATTAATGTGACATTCCATGTCAAGGGTAGGCTGTAGATTACCATTGAGTGCATCATTATGTTATCTTTGGAAAATTAACTAGGTTTCACCTGACAGATAATAGCTTTCCCTCTGCCAAAACAACAGGGGAATAACAAACTAATATCTGGGATGAACTAATATATATCAAAAGAAATGCTACTTTTGACAGAGAAACAGCTTTTACTTTTCACAGGGTTTTGAAGGAATTTTAAATAAAAGTTCCTCACTTGTTTTTTTTCCAGCCCTGTGAGCTGAAGTCGTGCTCGCAGTGATGGTGTTGCTGCAGAGCAGAGGTGTGTGGCGGCAGGGTCTGTGGGGAGCTGCAGAACTCCGCCTGGATGCTTCTTTACTGAGCATTGCTCGGTGTGATGGGTCGGTTATAAAACATAATAGATCGCTTCCTTGCTTCGACTGGCTGGTTTGATCTCTGGAGTTCCTCGTGGGCTTTCAGTTACATAACTGGTGTAGGATCTGAGTATTATGTTCTTTTTGTTGGTGGTTATGATATTAACCATTTCTGCACCCCCATTGATTTAGAACAGATTATGTGACAGGAGCTAAGACTTTCCAGAACCTTCCCTGCTCAAAAGTCAACGTGAGCATCCCACGACCACTGCTTCTGCCATTAAAGCAGAGTGAACCAGTGGGTTATTTCTGAGGAAGCTCCACTTTATGGTATTTTCTTCAGTGAGTCAAACTCACATCGTTTTACAACTACTGTAGAGAGATCTGAACGTGCCTGTGAGGTGTTGTGAGTAGGGATGGTCTGTCCATTGAGAGCCAAGGTACGGGGCTGAGAAAGCCTGGCTTTAATTAATGAATTCACATACTTGGAGTCTCTTCTGAAACTAATCTTTAACATGGCTCCTGCTCCTTTCTGTCAGTCAGCGTCTGCCTTTTCATGTCCTGCCTGCTTTCCTCTCCTGTTTTGTTTCTTTTAGCAAAATATCACTCGATATTAGGAGCAAGCAGCACAGTGTGGCAGCTTTATCCAGGCCCTCAGCTTTGGGATCTCATGAAGGTACAGGCCTGAGGTGCAGGAGTCTGTAGCCAGTCTTTCTTGTGCATAATCAAAACTGCCTGATTTGAAATGTGCTGAGCTCCTCTTGTCAGCATCACAGGAGATAACCGCTTTTCTGAGTCACTTTTACAAATACTAGTTGTAAGTGGCATCTAGTTTTTAAGCGCGATGTAAGATCCTCAGCACTGTGGTTTAGCGGTCCCTGTAACAAGTGGTATTACCCGCTCAAACTTCAAATCCTAGCTGATGAATGTATTTCAACTCTTTCAGTAGAAGGCACTAATGAAAAATATTACAGTGGATTTTTTTTTTAGCTTGATCAGTTTTAGTGTTTTTATAAGGAAACCATTTAAACATTTTACAAAAAAACTCCTTTGTGAAGTGGTTGAGACTATTAAATTGTGCAGTGATAGACAACAATTTATTGTAAATTAATTGTTCGGCTTTTTGTATGGTGTTCTCATTTTAATCAAAACAAAAAAACTTCCAACTGTCTCTGGAAATCCAAAAACATGTTGACATAACCATTATCCAGCCAAGACTTGAAGGTACTCAGTTGTCTCCTTGTCATCCTGGTTTAGATAGATAAAAAACTGAGTAGAAATCCCAAGTGTACAGGAATGCATGTGTTCTTCATGTAGGTAGTTTGGAGGAAGCCATTGTTTTGTTCTTTTAATATCTGTATGAAGCAGTGATCACATGACGTGAATCACACTCATTTAGGGATGCTGCCTAAACAAAGCTCCCTGGTCAGTGCCATGCTTTTGGGGAATGGTTATTTAATAGTCTTTGCTTTGAGAGCTCACTACTCCTGTGCAATAAGTAGTTTCCCTCTGTGTTGTAAAATTTACTGTGCAGGTCATACATACCTGAACTTGATGGACTGATCACTCTAGATACCAAAGTATATTAACAGCGACAAAAGTGAAACTCCAAAAGTCCCCACACCTTCCTACTGAGGGGTGTGTTGAAGGAAGAAAGGGCAAAACATACTGAGCTTCCAGGGTGCTTTGTTCCCTGGACACATGCTCAGGCCATGCCCCATTCATTTTTTCAGTGATACATATATGGCTTGACTAGGGACTGGGAGCTGCCTTGGCACCTACATCAAATTATATGAAGAACTTGCAGATAATGTTAGCTTTTTGTTAACAAGATCCAAAAGTTCCGAGGCACTGCATCATAGTATAGCACCTTGAAACATTCAGGTCTTGAGGCCTCTGTAGTGTAAAGAGTTAAAAACTAATGATGAAAATAGAAGCTGCTGCCTGGTGACTAACCCAAAGGGCATCTATGCCTTACACATTGAACCTCAACGTATGCATCATCCCGAGCGTTGAAATCTTGCAATTTAAGAGCATGTTAAATAAATAAGTTGAATGACATTTTTACAAATACTGTTTATTGTCACAACAGTCAGCAGTGACAATTCCAGCATAATGTAAGAACTCACGTACCATTTTTAGCAAGTTGACCAAAGCACAGCAAGGGTCAGTGATGTGACCCACAGCTCTCAGTGGCTCCTAGGCACAGGACGTATTTACCTTCAGAAGATTCACTGGTCAACTTTCAGTAGTCCCTAGATCCGCTCGACTCTCTGTGGCTAATGTCCTAGTTGCCCAGCTCCCTACCTTCCTGTGTGCTTAACTGATAAAAATCCCCGGACTTTGATATTGGAGGTAATTTAAACCAGGTCAGTCTGGAGTTCTTTCTCCAGTTATGTGTAATATTTTTTATATTTTGACTGATTTCTATCACAAAAAGCTTCTATCCTTAAGTATGAAAGGAGTTTCCATAAATAAAAGGGGCATTAACCTTTACACATTACTTAACGGTATATAACAGTATATATGCATTAACCTTTACACATTACTTAACAGTATATACCACAGCTTTCGTAGGTGTGACAACACCTGGTGCTTATGATAGGGAATGTCCTCCATCTGCTTGATTTCAGCCACTGCAAATTGGATATAGATAAGATCGTGGCATCTGAAAAGTAAAAAAATTACTAACTGATTTTGAGCATTTGAGTATAATTTATTTCCCTCCCTTTACCTGTGTATTTCTACTTCACTTATTTCAAGACATAAATATGACAGGTTTTTTTGAATGTGTGTGTCATCTAAAAAATGTTTTATCTGTTGTACCTGCTGTTGTATTGCCAATAAGTTGAACCACATTTTTTAAGCAGTTCTGCAGCCAAATGCATGTTTCAAAATCATTGCTTAGGAGCAAAACCCCACAAATTTTACATTTCTCTAATCTTGTGGGCAAAAGATTAAATTAAATTTGATCTAATTTAGTTTCTAAAAAAGAAATTTTTAAAAATATTCTCCGTCTTAACCATCATCTTTTACGTTTGTGTGCCATTAAAAATTGCAGGAATGCAGGGGACATTGTAAAAACTTTCCTGGTTTGTCCTTTTTCCTCCGAGGTTTAGCAACTTCCCCCAGTGGTTCGTACAGCACTGCAAGCAACTAATCCTGTACCTATAAACTGTAATGCCAAAGGATTAATGTGTGCCTGGGAACACAGGTCAAATCTGCTTTAGATCACAATAGTTTGAGTTCAGCTCCTAGCTGAAATATCACAAAACTACCGTATAATTTAGTACAAGTCTTGCATTCCTATACTTCAGCTGCTGGTTGCCTTTAATAAAAAGAGGCCCAGGACTGATTTCCCTGAGAATGTATTTTTCTTTGTCTAAAACCAAAGTAGTATCAGCTGGAAAGTAGAAGGATTTCTTAAAACAGTTCTGTGTTTGATTTAAAAGGCACTTTCAAAGTCTGCATTTGAAATACTGTAGAAAGTGCAGAATGGCAAGTTACTGATATTCCCTGAATTTCTTCTGCTTGCTCGGTTATGATGCCCAGATGTTGTAAGCATCTCTTGGTGGCATGCCCTGCCTTCCACTGGGTAGCTGCTGGGGCCAGTGCTGCTGCACACGGATGCGGTAGCAGTCACCACCTGCGTCTCATCTGAGAGTAAAGGCAACGATTTTTAATTATTTTTATGAAAATATTAATCAGATTTGCATAACACGTAGAACGCTATGTGCAGTAAGCAGGCAGATACAACTACATCTGTTTTATTTATGCTGAGTCACCAACAAAGCACAGCGATTTATAACTAGTTATCTGCAAATGCAATAGCAGGAATCTCTTTCTTTATGTTCTTGATACTGTTAGGTACTATAGTCACGTGTCTTTAAGGGTTTTTGTAGAATCATAGAACTCCATACAGTCCTGTATGAATTCTTGCAAAACGTTTTTTACTTCCAGAAAAAAAGTGACAGGTATCCTTTCAGAACATTTGTTTGATCTTGACAGTGAAACATAATTGAGAGTGGGTTTATTAATTCACTTTTTGTTAGTGTGGGTGGGTTTTTAATTAATTTCATTCTATTTTAAGGCTACAGTATATTCGGTTATAATATACAAGAATTAACAGCTTTAGAATATGTCTATTTCATTGTAACATATAAAAAGCAATAATGTGTAGCACTGTGCGCATCTTAGTGAAGGGGCTGTGTGCTTAGCCTGACCAATAGACCTGCAAATTGAAAACCCTGTGTCTTAACAAACTGTAAAGTTACCGTCACCGTGGCTGACATTTTAAAATCTATTTGGTTGGTTTACTTAGGGAAAATAGTTTGCCAGCTGAAAGGAAAGGCGGTGTGCTGCCATGAAGCGCCTCCTGGGCTGGGATGCTGTCCCTGCCTGCTGCCCTCTGCTGGGGTCCAGGCTCCTGGAGCAAGTTGCCGGGCTCCGCTCCTGGGCACTTCTTTCAGAACCGATAGAGCTGAGCATTTCATAACCATGCTCTTGTTGGCTTTGTCTCCTAAAAAAAATTTAATCTGGTCACACCTCAAAGCCTGTCTCCATGTCTGGGGTGCAACCCACCTGGAAACCCAACTTCACTTCAAGCAGAGCCTTATTTAAAATTGAAGTCTCCTAGGCTGGGATGTGGTGCAGTAGGACTTTGCTGACAGTCGTTTTCTCACGGCTTGACAGGTTCTTCGCTCTGTGCTGCTGTTTCCGACGATAGAGCGTATGGCTCAGTCTCCTCAAGGAAAGCTCATGACCCCTTTGCTGTGCAAACTTCGTTATGTTCTGTACATGCCCGTCTACCTGCTGTCCTTCCTACCAGAGGGAGTCAAAGCCTCCCTGGTGCGATTTGCTCTGCGAGGAATGAAGACCTGTGATGAATCTTCCATAACAACCTCTGTAAATCTCTTCAGTGTGGACTGCATTGGTGAGCACCATTTTCTTTGTTACACCAACTTCTGTATTGTTCTCATTTAGCAAATGCTGATGCGGTGTTGTGGGCAAAAGCTTAGCACAAAAGCATGAAGAAGTTTTGAAGAAGGACAGGTCTAATCTTTTCTCAGATTAAGACTTTGGGTACAGGAAAATCTCAAATGAGTCCAATAAAAAAATTTTTAGGGAGAAAATAGGAAATAAAATATTTTCCTGAAGAATGTATATTTCTTAAGAAAATTGACTTAACAGTAGGTCATGTGATTAAAGCACTGTTTTACAGTCTAGTTTATGTTGCTTATGTCTGCTTACATTTTGCCTTTCCTTCATACTGGATGGTGAAAATAGATCAGTAATCATTTTCACCAAGGGTTCTTTGCATGTGTTTTTTTCAAGCTATGACTTAACCAGCTGTATAGATTCTGTCATCTGGATTAGAATGTTGCTGAATTCAAAAAATAGTCCTTAGCCTACAAAGACACATAGAAGATACTTTATGCACAGAAGTATTTCAGCACTTTCGGGGCATATGGAGAAAGATAGAAGGTTAACATTCCTCCAGTGCATATTGTACGCATATTTTGCACATTCTAGCAAGAGAAACAGCTTTAAGAAAGGGAATAATTTCAGATAAATTAGGTTTAGAATGAAAACCAGAACATGGACTGTGCTATTCTCCAGGTGTTAAGTTAGCAGTTGAAAACAATTTGGAATAGAATTGACATGCTAACACAGTAATAATAGCAAGAAGGAAGTTTTGATTGCATTAATAGTAGTAAAAACACATTCCTACATTTCCAGTTGTGCTCTGTCTTCTATCCATTAAATTTTACCTACTAATCATCCAAACAGATGTGCCAGTAGCTGTGAGCGCAGTGAGTCCTGTACCTTTTGCAGGTATCTGTGGATGTGTTGGTTGCATTGGAAGCGTGCTGTGGGACTGTGCAGAGACAGAAAGCAGGATGGGCAGTGAGCGTTCTCACTGCCAAACCTAGACAGCCCCGTTTATCTTGTGTAGACCTGGTGTGATGGCAGTCACTCCGCTGCAGTACCTTTGCCTGACAAAATCAGGCTCCTGGTTGATAATGTAAATTTCTGAAAGGAGTCCTGGGGTTTGTTGCCCGAGTCCCTATTGATTTATGGCAGCTTTATGATGACTGAGGAGAAAGCAAGCATGCCGTCATAGGCACACTAGGCTTTGGGGCTTCTTCCTTTGATAATTTGGTCTCAGCAAAAGGTATGTGGAGGTCTGTGAGGTCACATCTCTACAAGCCAGGAACGCTTCTCTGGTCCCCACAGATAAACTTTTACCTCTCAAAACAGGTTATCCACATCCAGGGTTGTATTGGAAATGGTCCTTGGCCTGCATTAACCTCCAAGACCGTGTGGCCAGCCATTGTTTGTGAGGGCTGCTTGGCCCAGACCACAGCAGTGGCAGGAATAATGTAACAGAATGGATTTTGTGTGCTGCTGTTGGAGCCCGACTCTCAGAGCTCTTAGCTCTTTAGTCCCCAGGTGAATGAGCCTGGTTGGTGTGTGTGTGTGTGTGTGTGTGTGTCAGCCTGTTGTAATTTTCTGTGTGCACCAGTGTCTGATCTGTATCCAGGCTGTAAGATAAACTGAGGCTAGAAACCAGGCTGAGGGCTCTTGCACTCACAGGGTGTGATCTCTGCCTATGTTCAATTTAACTGAATTCATTATACCAAAATGAAAACCCTTGTGAGCCAGTGTCTTGTAAAACTTGCATAAATAGATATTATTGATGCAACTAGTTCCTTTGGGTTTGTGATATCATCTCTGTCAAGCAGAATTCCCCTTTGGTTTTATCTTTGGAAACTGATGATGTTTTACAGGACCACATATGTGGATTAATAATCTTAGAGCTTTCCGGATATTGCCTGTTAACCTTCTCTTGTATTGTTTGTGGACAATAGAAAATGTAACCATTCAGCAAAACTTTTGCTAAACCTAGGACAACAACCAAGTCTGTCTTATGGGACTGCTTATGTGTGAGTTTCTGAAGCCCTTGGATTTGTGGTAAATGTTTTTCTGATCGATTCTTTTTTCCTTAATAAACTGCTAGATATGGTTCAGAAGCCTTCAGCACATGAAGTTGTTTCTCCTCTCCAGAAAGGTTGCATGTCAACTCATTAAAAATACACATATTGCCTTTGGCATGTACATCTGTTACATTACTGTAATTGTAATAAAAGCTGTGATTAAGGGCAGAAAAGATGGTAAAAATTTCCTTAAAACTAATAACGTCCGTTAAAACAAACCAACCTGCCAGGGATTTGTTACCACATCCAAAGCTTAGTCACAACAATGTTTTCTCTCCTCTGAAAGGAAATGAGATTTGAAAACTTAATTACAGCAGAAGTCTTAAGACTGAGTGCCACTCCTGTTGACTTCAGGAGTGAAAAGCTCCATTCAGTGGTAGCAGACTCAGACCCTTGGTTGAAAGAGTCAATAAAGGAAGAATTTTATTACCTGTCTGTCCCACTGTTTCAAATTGTGTTTGTTCCTGCTGCTTATCCAAACTCATCTTTCCATTGTCCTGTTCATAGTTGATGGTATGTAGAAGCCCCGGTCACACAGCAGAAGGCACTGCCATAACACTGTGAAGAGAGGTAATGAAATAGAATGTCTTGTCCCAAAGGGGGAATAGTGCAGAAAGAGTATAGACAGCAGGGACTGTAAAGAGAATGGGCTGTAAGGGTGGATGGGAACACACAGTGTGTAAATAATGAAGGATCCTTTAGAAATAAGCAAAGGGGTGTGAAGGCAGCTTGCCTACCTGGATTAAACTTCTAGGAAAGATATTTTAGGGCAGAAGAAGCATTACAATGAACAGACTAGCATTTGGGTACTTGTATTCATGAACCTAGGAGATGAATAGAGAAAAAAATTGGACTTTAGGGACCTTGAGTTCTCTGAAACATTGTCACTCTGTTTATTCAGGCTAGCAAAACAAGGCTACCCCAGCGGTGGTTGTTCTACAAATCCTGTACAGCCCTGCAATGCTGGAATACTTTGGCACTCTAGTGCGTTGAAATTTGTAAGCGTTTTTTCAGTGACAGATGCCAGTAGCAGACTTACAGTGACAGTAAACCGTTCTGTCTACCCGGGACAGGATTTATTGTCCAGCCATTTGACTGGCAAACTTCCTCCATTTGTTTCTGTAAAATTTCCACAAAAGCACAGACATTACATAATGGGTAAACACCGCAAGGCTTTTTCAAGAGGCGGGCTTGCGGGTCAGAGGTTAACGTCTGGATGACAGTGAAGGTACAGATAAGCACAATAGCAAGAAAAACCTCCAACTGGCCCGAGCGCGGTGTGTCCTTTGTGATCTTGAACCTGTGACTTGCCTGGAGGAATATCCCTGTTTGTTTAACCTATTTGGGGCGCAGGGGAGCCTGGGGGGGCTGCTTTGTGCAGTTCAGGCAGGTTGGGAAGGTGGGGACTCAGAAACCTGCAAGGAGGGTTTCAAACAGATTTAGGCTATCGCACAAATGCAGGCTGGCGACAGTAGATTTCTGGTTTAAGCATCCAAGAGATGTTGTAAGAAGACAAGGAACTAAGGTTAAACTTGAGAGACTGGATCCAATTTGTATCATGTTCTGGGTGTGGAGACATTCAGATTTCATGTGGAGTGTTAACATTTCCCTCATTTTACAGAGAAAAAAGGGCTAAGGCGGTTTCAGGCCCTCCACTCATGCCCATAGGACTGCGTATGAAGCAAGAGTCCCAACAGAGGTGTTGAGGCTTGTCTCCCAGGAGGAGCTTTCTCTCTCTGCCAGTTGCACAGGGTGGCAAAATTACATCTTTGAAGTGCCATGAGTAAAAAGCTTTCTCGCGGGATAAAATTTGCAGAACTATCAAATAGCCTCTGGGAGATAAATTTGTATCAAAAGCCAGTGAAATGTAGGCTTCCAGTTGCTGTGAGCTTAAGCTTTTACATCAACCAAGTTACTTTAAAATTTTATCTCCAGGGAGCCACCTGGAAAATTCCATTCTAGATTTGAATTATCCCAGCCTTGGGAGCTGCCACATCTTGAGATCTGTTTCTATTCCAATTCTCTCTTCTTAATCAGAGAGGTTTAAAATATGACATTATGGGTGGTCTTCATCTGACCACTGCAGACATCATGCTGTTGTAGTAGTTGGCATCTAAAGCAGGACAGGTGAATCACACCCTGCAGAGGACTGCTTCTCTTTGCTGACCTCAGAGGGACCCTCTCTCTACTAGATACCTAAAAAAAGAGGAGGTAAATCCTACTCTGTTCATTTTGCTGCAGACATCAGAAGACAATGTAATCTGAATTGTCCATGCAGCCTTTACCCTTGCTGCCTGGACAGTCAGATATCCCATGCTTTGGCTGCTTTAGATTTTACAGCTGCCCGTTTCTAGTGAGAGTCCTGTTGTTCATTTTCTACCTTCTCTGAAAATCCATTTTATATCTCCACTTCCATTTCCTGACCAGTAAGATGGGAAATTTTTGAAATTCTTTTTTGGGACTAAAACAAAGTAGAATTACCTATCTAAATGAAATACTTGGGTAAGGACAGTGTGTGGTGTTGTATTTGTGGTTCTCAATAGCTCCTCCATCTATTCTGCTCCTCTTTTTCAGAGTTAAAAAACAGTGTTTAAAGTATTAGGTAAGGAAATATACCTGAAATGGTGAAATAAGAGGACTTTGTCTCCCTAGAGTATCTTTTAAAGCTGCATAACCACATAGGTAAAATTTAGTTTGCTTTTCTTTGTTTGTTTTTAAATTAAAATGGTGTTCTTTTCTTGCATTGAAATGAAAATTTAACTCCTAAAATTAACAGAAGATATGATGAGCACCTCTAAATTCAGCATGGAAGGCAGAGCTCTTCTAATATCAAAGCGCTCTGCCTTCCATGCCAAATGGAACTAAAACTCTCCACTGAGGCAGATACTGAAAGGCCACAATAAGATCTCCCTGCAGCCTTCTCTTCTCCATGCTGAACAAGCCCAGTTCTCTCAGCTTGTCTTTGTAGCAGAGGTGTTCCAGCCCTTGGATCACCTTTGTAGCCCTCCTCTGGACCCTCTCCAAAAGGTCCATGTTCTTCTTGTGCTGGGGGCTCCAGAGCTGGACACAGTACTCTGGGTGGCATCTCACCAGAGCAGACGGGCACAATCACCTCCCTCCATCTGCTGGCCACACTTCTTCTGATGCAGCCCAGGACACAGTTAGGGCTTTCTGGGCTGCACTGGCACATTGCTGGCTTGTGTTGAGCTTTTCATCAACCAGCACCCCCAAATCTTTCTCCTCAGGGCTGCACTCATGAGCAGCTTTCACAAATCACATGGGCTACTCAGGCTGACAGCCAATTTAAAAATGCAGTGCATTTTTGATTAGCAACAGAAACCGATACCACAAAGGATTTCATCTTGCAATCTCACACCTACATTTTTCACTGTGGACACACAAAAAAGCTTTCCTTCCCCCTTGCCACTAGACAATTATGCAGATCTTTGAACTTAGACCACTACATTTTCAAGCTGATTTTCCAGGCTGACTGAAATCAAAGCCATGGTAGTATAAACTGATTGCTTTGTTTCTGCTGATGAATGTAAGTTTTAGATCCTTCTGGCTATAATGCAGAAATAGATTCAAGGGAATTTTTCTACTTTTATAATTAAATATGTGTAGAATTTCAAACATGTTATATAGCTAGCCAATTTCACAGAAAACAGAAATTACTGACAGTACATAAATTACATCTACATAAACTAGTGTTAAATCTGAACAGTGTAGTGTAGGACATCACACGTGGTCAAAAAGGATGAAGCTCAGTAGGTCTCCTCTCCTTCAAACAGGAGGAGGGTAGATTCAAACTGGAAGAGGGTAGATTTAGGTCAGAAATTAGAAGGAAATTCTTTGCCCTGAGGGTGGTGAGACGCTGGAGCAGGTTGCCCAGGGGGGTTGTAGACGCTCCATCCCTGGAGTTCTTCAAGGCCAGGTTGGATGGGGCCTTGAGCAACCTGTTCTAGTGGGAAGTGTCCCTGCCATGGCAGGGGGGTTGGAACTAGACGATCTTTGAGGTCCTTTCCAACCTAAACCATTCTATGATTCCTCTCTTCTTCCTGTGTGCATTTTTTCTACTCAGTGGGGCAGAAAGAGGTCAAAGTGATACAACCGGTAACCTCCCTTCCTCTCACTAGCATCTAAGTAATTAGGATTCAAGAGAGGTTGTCTTTCCTGAAATCAGCTAATGCTACAAGCTGTCCCTTACAAGATGTTTTTATCCTCAGTTGACTGCTGCCAGATCTTGCCAATGGTCAGAAGGCTGCGTTAGGTAGCACAACAGTCTGATCCAGCGTGCTAAATCCTTTGCTTCTGCAGAGTTTCTCGGCAGGCTTCTGTGTGCTGTCACAGTTGAATCCGACCCACTTCTGACATTTTAAGTGATGATCGTAATATGTATTTCTGCAAAGTGTTTAAGAGCGTGTTTCCTTACCTGTGGAAACACAGTAATATTTTATCACCTGCTTTGCAGGAAAAGGGGCCAAAGAATAACAGTCTTTAATATTTTCATGTTTCCTCTGCTACTGTTTATTTTCCTGTGTGATGCCTGACTAAAATGTTTGTTTAATGTAGTCGGACAACTCGCCTTACCAAGGCAGCACTTAAGCTGACGGAAAAACCTCACATCTGCTTTATTCTTTCTGTGAGTGAACTAAACTTTTCCTTATTTCAGGGTAGGATGCTCATATTAAATTACTGGAGGAAGGCAATGACTTTTATGTATTTATAGTCCTATTTATTTTTTAAAGCCAATCTGCTTCATAATTTACCCCATTTCCAAAAGAAAGAAAGAAAGATGTTTAACAAGGGCTTTTATTACTTGCAAAAGCTTTTACTTTCCTGTGAAAGCCTTGTGAAAATAATAGTAATAATGTGGAAATTTCTTATTGGGTTTATTTCCGTTAATTATTCCTCTCTTTCTTCTTGGGGGGAAAACCCGACGTAAAAAATTCCCATCATAAATATTACTCATAAAGCGTGAATGTTTTGGTAGTGGAACTGCTGATCATTTCCATGAAATGTGAGGCACGGTTGGGATTTAGTTGGGGAAGGGGAGATTGTTTATTCACCCCTGATGGGGTTTCATCCCCAGGGATGCAATTTACTCCCACAGATTTGCAGCAAGTCTAATGATGTGTTGCAAATGGCATGAAAAAGGAAGGAGTAACATCAACAAAGCAGAAAGGATGGTGAAAATAAGCATATGCCAGTTAAGTACTAGCAGCTACAGTTGCTTTGTGTTAGCCAGTGTCCCAAAGTCATCTGCACATTGGCACTTTATTTTTCCAGGACCCAATACCAAGCTCCTGGAAGTCAGGGGGAGGATTCCCTGCTGCAGCAGGTTCATGCCTTTTGTCTCAGAGGTGTATATCTAAATTCCCCCAAAGAATATCTGAAGTCGAGCTCGGGGCTCTGTCATAACTTGTGTTTACCAGTTGGGATTCAGCTTGATTCATTGAACTCCTCCATCATGCAATCCCAGCAAAGCACTTACAAGCTAAATCCATACCCATGGATAAACAACAGGCATTTGTCTCTTGGAATAAGTTTGGTTTTTTAAAATGACATTTATGAAGTTGCTAACTAATGCAATATCTGCCATTCCGTGTGCCTTAAGGGGACTTGATATAATCCCTACAGTCAGCTAAAACAATAGTGCAATCTGCTTTACTGCTGCTTCTTGTCATGAAAATGTCCCCTACTGCTCACCACCTCCCCTGCCTAATATTTAACGTGACAGTATTGACAAGGAGAAAATGCTTACAGAGACTTCACGGATCTGTGAAGGAAATGCTGGCTTATCTTGAGCAAAGCCAGTGGTGCAGGAGATGGCTTGCTGGTTAGTGCAGTGGTCAGGTATATTTAAAGTGAGCTTTAAAAACAGTGGTTTATGATTAATGAAGAGCGGCGTAAAATTCACTTTTCATACCAATCAAAACCAATCCACCTGAAAGGAGGTTCACCTTGCTCAAAGGCAGGATGGTCCAGTTGCTAAATTTCATCAGGGTTCCTCAAGAAAGAGTCAGCATCAGGTCCCAATCCAGAACAGCACTGAAACTGGCCTCCATATAGCTACTCACATGCTTAAACCCTTGGCTACTAGAGCATATTAATCCTAGTAGAGCTCTGTCAGGAGCCAGTGTGGAGATGCTGAATTGCTGCAGATAGTGTCCATCCTGACCACTGCCTGTGGGAATGAGTACCATCTACACCAGACCCTTCTATGCCCCCCTTGCAAGGTAAGAGAGGAGATGCTTTCCACAACCAAAAATCTGGACCCTAGCCAAAAACCCATCATCACAGCCATCTGCCAGGGGATGTGAGAGCTTAAACTGGAGATTAATTTTTCCAGCTAAGGGATAGTTCTATCATTTGAAGATGATGGGAGTTGTTCCAAAGTAACTTAGGGCAGGATTAAGTCCATAGACATTTCAGTTTCCATCACTTCACCTGCACATGCTTCAGCACACTAAGTAAATCAGTGTTTTTCACACTCCCCAACAAAGCTTCTATTGTTTGTACAGCACCTGGGTACAATTGTTGAATAACTTTATTTTTGCCTTCAGCCTCTACTATGCTTCCTCAAGTACAGCTGACTGATTTTCTTCTATAGTTCTGATCTTCTCCATAGGACCAAGCAGGTTGGAGAAGTCTGTCATAACAATTGCAGCTCTTTCTGTCTATTTATGTCAATCATGGTTATATATTAACTGGTATGTTTTCATTCGAAATTCAAGTGTAAACTTAAGCAGAACCCAAAGTCAATGTTTACATGCTGTAAACCTCTAAACATCAACATTTTATCTAATGTGTGTGTGCATGTGTGGAAGCACATGTTCCTGCATTAGTCATCCTTGATACTAAGCAGTTCCTTCTGTTTGATGTTTTAAACAATAAGTTATACAATATTTTCAAGATTGCTGTTGGCAGTAATTACTGGTAGAAAATATGTTTTCACCATAGGAAATTACACTGCTGTTTGGTATTATTAGTTCTTACCACTGTTTTCTGACTCCTTCTGAGGAATGACAGAGATTGCTTCCTCAAGAGCAAAAGATAAAATGGAAAGGAAAATAGCATTACACTCCTCTGAAGAACCTTACAACAATATGGGCAACTTCCCAGGAAAAAAATGTGACCAGATAGTAGTACATTCTCTCAGGAAAACTTATTTTCAGAAGTTCAAGCTATTTTTTGCAGGGCATTTAGATTTGGCATGGGAATCCAACCTAGAATTGATCCATCACTTCACAATTTAAACAATTTTGCTTTGGAGTTTAGAGGACTTTTGACAGAGTTGTATTACAGGATATCAAAGTACAGCCGAACTCTGTTGCAGTTGAAAATAGTAGTCTTTGGCAATAATCATCCCACTGAAGTCAAGTTATTTTCTTCTTACTTACCATCTGCTTGTAGTCCCTCAGAAGGATGAGCAAAAACTCTGCACATTCATCTGCAACTCAGTGTTGAATAGTCATGGATTTAGAAATAGACTGTAAAATCTGTGGAGCAAAAAGGATGTTTTTCCTGATAGTCTGAATAGCCTCTGACACACTGAAGCCAACTCTTGATTGGGAACTTTCGCCCCCCAGACACTGTAAATATTTCTTAATTACAAAAAAGATCCAGTCAGGCAGTCAGTTGGGACTCTTCCCTTTTGCTGTCATTACCATCAAATTACTGGTTTGCTCATATATTGACCAGTTTACCTTTACAGAGGCCAAGAACAGGAATTAAAACTTAACAAAGTTTTGCATGTTTTAAAATATTTCTCAAGCATTTTGTGATACCAGATTATTGTGAAATTGTCCTGCTACCAGGCAGATTTACAAAGGGAGGCATCAGTGAAGCCTTCTGGGAGACGGAGACTAGAATTTGTGGAGGTTCTGTGGGAGTCCCTTGTGTAACAGAAGAAAGCATCATTTCAGGCTTTCCTATGTGCAGTGCTGCCAATACCTGACAAAATGTGTCCCTGGTCTCCACTGCGGTCCATAGCCAACACAAACAACACTCTAATGTAATAGCAATAATAGCAGTTAAATGGCAAATGGTGAAATAGCAGATGCGTTCTGTGAAGAATTTGACAGTAAAGGATAGTTTTCCAAGGCAGAGCATCAGAACTGTCCTGGGAAACTGCAACGTCAATGCAGGAATGAAAGATGTATGGAAAAAAACTATAGAGAGTTGAGAGACTAATGGCAGTGTAATGAGTTTGCTTGTTTTTCACAGGGCATAAGACGCAGTTGTGAAAACCACTGTATTTCCTCAAAAGAATATTTGCAAGTCTGTGCAGATGTACAGAGATTGGAGCCAATGTCACGGGGGGGCTTTGGCTTCCTTAACCATGAAAAGGTGATTAACATTGAAACATTTAGGAAAGAAGGCTTGAGTATGCATTTGTATCATCATGAGCAAAAGTGTGCTTGTGAAGGATCTAAAGTTATTGGAGACAAAGAAGTTCATAAGAGATCAAAGGAATACTGGCAGGAAGATGGTAAGTGAGCTAGGTAATGTGCAAGCAATGTAGATTCCAAAAGTATGGAAAATAAAATAGTGTTGCAGACCTTTAAAAATAGTAAAAATTATTAATTGGCTTAACAGACATAGGTGAGATAACTGATGGAACTTGAATATCATTATGAAGGAACATACCTTGCTTGGGAAATAGAACAGGGAGAAAGGAGGAGGATGAATGGACTTGTCTTTACATCCCCATATTAAAGACAGGGAGACCTGTTTAATATTATGTCCACCAAACCATGACAAATGGGTTCAAGTGACTTTTTCTGAGAAAGTTTCAAACCATCCAAAGTGCAGTAGGTGGTGTGCTTGATGTCTGCAGAGGAAGGAATCCGATAACAAACAGACTGTACAGGCAGTTCACCTGGCGCATTCCCTTTTAGATATAGATGTAGATCAGAAAAAGCAGTTGCCAAAGAATATATGGCAGTTTGATCCAGAAAATTTGAAGGTGAGAGGCAGATTGGCTGAATATATTCACAAAAGGGTAATATTTGTGCTAGGACAGAAATTCTTAACATTTCTGCAACATAGAGCTCTATGTATCTACTAATCCCATTAAAATCCTATCATATTCAGTGGAGAGATATAGGTAACACTAGTCTAATCTATCTAGGTGACTACTTTAGGATAAGATTATTTGTGTTCTTTCCACTGACTGTGAAGGAAGAAAAATTAGGCTTTAGATACCCACATTTAATCAGGTGAAATCCCATGAAGATATCAAGAAATTAGGACTTTCAAGAAAAAAAAAATAGAGTTGTTTAGACTAAACAAGGGGCAACTGGAGGACACGGTAAGTGTTTTCAAATAAAGGAGAATAATTTAGCCCGTGTGACCATGGTAATGTGTAATGGAGTACCACAAAGGTGATTCTGATTAGATTCTATTTAATGATAAGAATTGAATTCTAGACTGGTTTTCCTAGGAAGATAATGAAACTTTCATCATCTTTGCTTCCTAAGGACAGGATGGATAAGTGTCTGCTGAAAATGACACAATATCATTGATTGTCCTTAAGACAAAAAGACCAATGGAAATACCTTCCAGCTCTGTAATATCATACACAGAAATTAAAGATGCAAGAGTAGCATCCAGAATTTCAGAACTCTAATGAGGGAAAACTTACCATAGTAAGAACCAAGTAAAACAGATGAACAGGTGCAACACAGAATGTTTGAGGAAACCAAAACATAGGCAAAAAAAATATCAGGCATTAGTTAAAAAGCAGATATGAAAGTTCAGAAAATGTCTGATTGAATGTCTGAAACAATCTGCATTCTCCAGGTTGATTGCAGGATACAGAAACATTATAGCAGGACCTGCCAAAGATAGGTAGGTTACTTCTAGAAATGAGCTAAATGAGTATAGGACTCATGGTAGTACTAGTGTATGATCATCCAAACTGTTTCTGGGATGGTTTTAGCCTTCTCCAACCAGCATTCCCCTAGTATTCAGGCACCATTCATGAGTTAGTAATGCCATGCACTCCTCCCAATAAGCAATTTGAGTAGAGAAAAAATTTAATTCTGTGAAAACAAGCCATTCTATTCCAGTTGGCCTCAGGGCCACAGAACAGTTCCTGGTTACATTTAGTACAATGGTTCAGATACGGCCCGTATTTACTACCTGCAAAACCAGCGGCAGTTTGATTGTTGGAAAGCAGTTGTGAGGAAACAAGCTGTGGAAATTTGACTTCACAATTGTCAAAGCAGAAGCTGAGAAATTGGTATGATGATGATATAATTAATGGCAAACAGTAAATCATCACTTTCCAAGCCATCAAGCCATGTCTAGAATAACTATACTATGCCCTGAGTTTAAAGAGTAAACCTGTATGTTTCTAACATCAGAGAAGGCAAACTAATAAAGAGCTTTGCTCAGACTTTTATATGAGAAATGTGGACTACGTAAGCAAAAGCCACACTGAATCTAGTAGAAGTGATGTGCAGTACTTGTAACCCTGATAGTGCAGTACTAACCTGGCAGGATATGTGCTTGGAGATGGTGACAAATATTGCTGATAAATTCATTCAAAATTGAATGAATGTAAGCTTTATTATACTAACTGAGACATACTGTTGAGTTACATAGGAACTAACATCTGGAGATGAGATCCAAAGTCCATCCTGTCCAGACTCTCATTTCCAACATCAGTCAGAAATAAATGCCTCCAAGAAAGGGACAAAAGCTCTGCAATAGAGAAGTCTGCCAGTTAGTAAAGGTATTGTTCTCAGAGGCAGAGGCTTTTGTAGTAGTGTGTAGCTTTAAGTTTTTGTTGTAGTTCATTAGGAGAGTTCTAAATATTTATTGACTTCCAGTGCCTTTGTCCTTGCTTGCTCATTTCTTGGCCCAGAGAGGTTCTTAGTAACGGCCTCTATCCTATATGCTGTATTGTATGTGGTGTAAAATGGATTTCCTTTGACAGGTTCTGACTATTTCTACTTCTTAATATTCCTTTGTACTACAAATGAGTTGGAAAAGATTTCTGAAGAACTAAAGGGATCTCTTCTGGGCCTGGTTGCACTTCAGATTTGTTTTTTAATCATAACGAGCTGTCTTTTATTAAATGCCTCGAACACAAGGCCGGACAGAGACCAGCTGGAAAGTGTTATTTGATTGAAAAATAGATGAATTAACAAAATGAATTCAATATGGAAAAATTAAGCTAATAGAATACATATGAATTTTTTATTTTATAAGTATCTTTATTGTATAAGTATCTGAGGCATAGGTTCTGTGTAGGTAGGGAACAGAATCAAGGGAGCCAGAAGTAGTGGACAGGTGAGAGAGGCCAGGAAGGGTGATAGAAATGTGCTGTGCTGCAGGGTCTCAGAATATCTTGTAGAAGGACAGGGAATACCCACAGCCTGAATGAGTCACAAGGGAATCACTGCTCTCTTACAAACTTCTCCAGTTCTGGCTAAAGAAAGTTTATTCATTTCTTGGTTTAAAAAGTACCTTTCTATATGGTGGCCTTAGTAAGACAGCATAAGAGGCCTCTTCACTCTCTGTATTCATCTGCTCAGGGGACTGGTTGGTCAAAATACAGTAAGAGTAGTGGCACCAGCTTTGCATTTGGGAAGCATGATGAAGGCTGCGGTTTCCTTTTCCTCTGAATTTGTCCACTCTGGAAAATCATATAGTGTGTTCTTCCAAGGTTAATGCTGTTGAAATTGTGCTGTCTGGACCCTGAAGTAAAAATCTGGCTTCATGTTTCTCCCTGTTCCTATTCCAGACCATAACTCCTACTAACTTACAAAATAGAGCAATATTTTGATGTGTGGGACTTAATAAATTTACACCTACAGCCACAATCTTGTTGATAGAGTCAACATAATCTGAAGCCAACAGCAGTAGGGAAATGAAGCAAGCTCGGATAACCCTTTGTAGTCTTATGTTTATTCTAGCCTGATGAACAAGCTATTAAAGAATGTGTGTGTGCATCCATTAAAGTGTCTAGATTGGGGCTATCTTCGCAACCACTCATTTTTGTTGGAAAAGGAACTATTCTGATTATTTCCTGAAAATCATTAGCCAATGAAGTTGAAAGGGTTTTTTTTCCTTTGTTACTGTCACTGTTATTTCATTAGTATGGCATATCTTTCTGTCTATTCTTTCTGTCACAGTAAATTCATCTCCTTAGCTCAGCAAAGGATGCAATATTGTTTTTACATAATTAGGAAACCCACTACAGAGCAGAACCACACAGAACAAGATCTGGTCATGGCACCGCAACACAGAGTTGATTTTTTAATTTATCAGGGGCACATATATTTCTCAAAGTTTATCAGGGTTAAGTCAGAGATACTTAACCCTCTTTTATATTTTATGGATATGTGCACCACGTGTAAGTGGGATTTTTTTTAGATTTCTTTCCATACAGACATAGTTTCAACTCATCTTGAATTTCCACAGATGACATGATGTGACCCCTGAGTTTCTAGTGTGAGTTTACAATTTATCTAGCCATAGTCTAATCTTTTTCTTGCAAATAATTGAGGAAATTGTCTTTGGATATTCCATAATCAAGCAAGAAGTTTAAAGGCTTGAGGAAAAACACATATTTAAGTCAGAGTACAGGAAATCTCTGTATTGCTTCAAGAATCAAGTATAAAGAGAAAGTTTATCTGTCCGGAGTTAGAATCATGCTTCTTCCCTGAAATTAGTACAGCTTTCCAAGTTCCAGCATAGATCTGCTGATATCCATAGAGTCACCTGACAACATGTTGGTTTAGCATATAGATCTAAAGTCTTTAGAAAGTAATAATAACACTGCTAGGCCTGTGTTTCTTCAAAATTGGGAAATCTTCTATTTCATGTGTTACTTGTTAGACTGCATTGTGGATATATCAATGTGTTTGAAGTTCAGCTCAATAGATACAGGTATTCATCTAAGAAGTGACTAATTGAATTGGTGGTTAAATAACTCTAAGCACTGAAAAGCTTGATTGATTTCAGTCATTATTGTTTGTGAAAACTAATAATTTAGCTGAAGGATATTAAATCCTTGCTGTGACACTTTGGGTTAAAGAGCTACCAATGATATAAAGCACTCTTTTCTTTTCTGGATCCTTGGTTTGAGCCCAATCAGGGTTCCTCTATCACAAAACCACCACAAATAAATCAAACACATTTTGGCACAGTTTGTCGTCTCTGCTTAGCAAATGTATGAGACTAAACTGACACTGATCCTTAATCACCGTTAATCCATGGAAAGGGAATGATCCTACTAGGGCAGGAGAAAGGTCATTGGCAGGATCATGGGGAGAAACTAAGTTGGCAGTTGATTTCATAAGCCTGACCTGGGAATAAACGAAGGGCTTCTATTTCCAGGGTAATCTGTGTATACAAAATGTCTACATATAAAAAGTTACGATATTTAAAAAGGTATTTCTGTGTTAAAAGCATGATAAACATGGTATTTATTAAAACTTTGATTTCACTTTTAAGCTTTAAGGCCTTATTGTTTATGATAATTATATAATTAACAATTGATTTGTTCATTATTAAACTCTGGTAACCTGGTTATGAATTACAAGAGGTATCAGCAACTTGAAACAGAATAGAATGCTTTGGGGTTCTACAGCTGTTGCCAGGTACATTGACCAGTTTCTGTAGATTTGCAACATTTTCTTTTTTTTTTTATTTTTTTTGAGAAGTCCTTTTCCTTTCCTAGCTGCTCTGTGAAAAACCCACATGAAGGAATTTTTACAGAGGCCATGATACTGCAAAGTTTCGCATTATATGCTTTACTTCCTGTGCGTTGGATCATCCCACTGACCCAGGCTGGCTCATATTGTGTTGGTGCAGCATATGCATAAGAAGAAATAGAAGGGATTAGACCATTAAAATTATGAAAAAAAACCCACTGAAATTGGCTTTAAACTGTTAAGCCAGATAAACAAGTTGAATAGGCACAAATACATTGGCAAGAAAAGCTAAAGAGCTTCCATACATTCCTTTCCTAGAAATCCTAGGCTGATTCAAGACCAAATCTTTAGAAGCCTATTTCCTATATGGAAATTGAGAGCACAGAGGTACTAGGCATGTGCCATGCACCAAAGGATGAGAAAAGAGTAAACTTTGTTCCTTTCTTCCGAAGTCTTTTCTGGAGAGAACTGCAGTTTTTGTATCCTCAGTGGATAGAGATGGCTTCTTGAGTCAAATCTCTGCAAGCCAGGATTTAGGATTCAACTCCAGCCTTGATATTACAAACCATCTAGGCCAAGTAAAGTCCTCTCAAGTCGTTGTGTGGGCTTCTGACCAGAGTTGTGCTCATATTGATGTCCATGAGAACTCCCTTCTTATTTCAGGGCCTGAATACCCCAGGTTACCAAAGGAACCGATGTATCTCGTTTTTATCTCATTCACACATCTCATAATAGCTGTGCTCTTGTGGGGCTCTTCAGACACTGAATGTTTTCATGTTTTATCAGTTAAGTTCCTGCTCAAGTCCCAGAGCAGATAGATTGGGCTTGTTTTCAGCAGAAGACTGTATCAGCTGCACAACTTTTTGTAAAGTTTATGCAAACAGTGCATCCACCTTCATTTTACGACAAGGTCAGCTTATTTCAGTTGAACCAAGTATCAGTTAGGGATTGACGAAGGACAGCAGATTATATGTAGAGTGAATGTGTGCAGCATTGTGTCCTCCAGGCCTTTTATGTTGCCTTCACTAAACCAGTTTAGAGAAAGATTTGAAGTTCAACAAGTACAGTTTTCTCACAGAGACACATCTTGACTTTGGGTACTTACCTTCTTGCCCTTAGCTCTGGTTTTAGTGGATTGTTCATCAGATAGCTTTGAAGATTTTTGTTACTTGCTCACTGTAAAATGCAAGTAGGCAATTTTAAAGAGCTATGATCAATTTGGCTCTGTAAATTTAATTATTGTTAAAGAAACCACTTCATTGTCATAGCAGCCTGAAACATCTTTTTTAAACAAGGAAACTGAGACAACAGATTTTGTAATTTGCACAGGGTCTCAGAAGCCTTCAGTGACAGTTTAGAAAAATTCCAGGCCTCCTGACCTTTCCTTCCATATTCAGTGTAATCTTTCACATGTAATGATTTTTCAGAATCCTCATTTCAGTCTTATTTTGTCTTTACTAAACCCCAGGTATTTCTCCCTTCAACAAGTAGTGAGATGTAGTGAAAGCCAAACAGGTTGAAGCTACACATTCACTATAACTTCAGCATGGACACCAAGGTCACAACTCTGATAAAACTTCCACACTTTTTGAGCCAGGGTCCTGCAGACTTCTGAGTGTGCTTCAGTTTGTGCAGTGTCTCATTCTGCAGATTTTGGTGAGACAGCTTCATCACTCAGGAAGTTCAGCACATGAGCTCTAGGTTGCATTTTATATCACACTTGAAATCATTACAATCAAAACCAATAAACATTTTTCCAGGGCTCGATTCTGGGAATCTTCAGAGATTTTAAGCTAAAGCAAGCATTAGCACATGTTGGAAGTCTTTCCAGAGACTGTTAGCATCAGGTAGCAAGCACTGACAAGGTGTTCTCACAAGGTGACCTTCCTCTGCATAGCATAGTGAAAAGTTTCTGAGGCCATTCATTTTGCATGTTTCAGCTTCTGGTTGTGCCCGTTCACAGCCTGATTTTCAGAGCTGCTAAAATGCTCATAGTAACAGTCCCTGGGAGCCTTTTGAGATGGTTTTCTAATTGCACACAAAAAGCAAGTTAATTCTTCTGAGTTATTTCCTTTGAAAAAGCAGCTCGGTATTCATGAAATAAGGAAACAGAAACTTTTTTTTTTTTTTTAAAAGGGAAGAACTAAATATTCAAAAAATGCCAAGGTTAGCAGAGTATAGCATTAGGAAATAGCAGAGAGATTTCTCCCTGAACTTGTGACTTGGCTTTTGAGAAAAATAGCTTTTCTGATGAAGCCCAGTTTGATGTTGCACAGCAGCAAGAGAGAAGGTTACTATTCCTGCTCTATAGTGGTACCTCTTTCAATATAGCCATTAAACATCTTACAGTGTAATGTGGATTAGAGGGAAGCAATATAGTTAGGTTATTTTTACCTTAATAAAGGTTATTACCATGTCTCACATTCAGTTCTTATAACAAAGAGGGGGAAATACGACATAGCTGAAACAACTACTAGACAGATGTATGACTGTCTGGAAAATGAAATTCGGGAGCATTTTGGAAACTGGAAAGATGTAGCTAGTAGGGTTTTGTAACAGTCTTATCTTCATTCCTTCACTATTGAGTAGTTGTGTTAGGGATATGACTGATGGAATACAGTGTGTTTACTGAGTTTACAGATAGATAATACCATGCTAGAATGTGCTGCAGATGCGCTGGAGAGAGACAGGATCAAAATGACCTTCACGAGCTAGGAGAGGTGCTTGAGGGGCAGGGAGAGGAGAAGACTGTCATTCCTTAAAAAGCCAAGTTGTTCTGTACATAAATTAAGTACAAGGATGGTAAATCAATGGTTAAGCAATAGTTCTGCAGGAAGAAATCCTGGGAATATGTGGGTTAACCTGTTGTGTTGTAAAGTGAGACATGATTTTTGTACATATGAAGAGGTACATGGGTATGTGGGTTGAAGAGAGACACTCTCTAGCATGAACTGAAATAACTGTATCAGTAAAATTCAAGACAGAGGTGAGTCACTGGATGTAGCCAGAGGAAACCAAGCAAGAATGATAGCGGACCTAGAGAACAGTACCTGAAAGGAGAGATTGTTGGAAGTAGAAGTAATCTGGCCTTTGTAGATATTTGCCCTAAGGTTAATTGCTTTAACTATATTTGCAATTGGAGCTTAGGGCAACATGCTTCGGTGTGAATGTGGCAAATGTGTGTGCTTATCATTTTACTGTGGCAGTAAGGTTCAGAGTCAATTGCATATGACATAAAAAGTACTTCCTCTTATTGTTTTGCATCTTACTGCATTGTGCTGTGGAGAGGTAAAAACAGAGTATGCAGAAGTATCATGAACATAATGGCAACCCCACGTCTTTAATTGAACTTCTTTGACTGTTTTCACCACCATTTGCAGTTCTGCCATGTCTCACAGAGGTTGTGACTGCCAGTAAACACAGCTCTTCACATGTGGTCATGTTGTGTGATTTCTGTGTCATCCTCCTCCTCCTCTTAATGAAACATAATAGATGATTTGACTGGAATTTTCAGTAAATGTGCAGGGTGAACAACAGTCATCTTACAGGTCTCTGGTTTCCAATTCCATTCTTCTGCATTATTTTAGAAGCTTGTAAGGAAAAAGAATATTTTGGATATTTTTTTTTCCACATGTATGTTGCTTACTGATTCTTCAATTTGAATATCATTTGCTAGCGTGTTGAATTTTTCTCTTTCGTCTTTTGGTCTCTCTCACATTTCTCACTGCCTGGTCCTCACAAACTGACTAGCATTGTGTCCTGGGCAAATGCTGTCAATAAACTACTTATCCACTGACCAGATCATAAGAAATAAGTTACCCATTATTTTAATATGAAGCTAGACTGAAATCTTAGGCCAGGATTCATCCCACCTCAGTTGAGGCACTTAATTCAAGTTAAGGCTTAAAGGCCTTATCTGAAAAGAGTTGTTTTGAGAAGTGATTTAACCCGCCCCAGAAATTATTAAATCACCAGGTGTGCTCAATGACTGTTTGGACATTTTAGTAATATCACTACTTTTTCTGTGTTTGTGATGAATCTAGACCTTATTCCTTGCTGTGGTAAAAAACAGCTAATCTAATCCTAATCTTTTTTCTTTGCTTCCAGACTATTTCTTAACACATTATAACCTTTCATTTGACAGCTGTTCAGTTTCAACCAAAGTTTATTGTGCGAAATGTAACAAGAGTTTTTAGAAGACCAGTAATTTTTGTCATCTGGTTGTGTTTATTGAAATGTTCAAGAAATTATAGATCAGTAAAATGCTGTTCTCCTTTGTAAAATCAGTAGTGATTAGACGGCACTTTTTACTCCCCAAGCCACAAGATGGGATGATTCTTATGTAGCAGGATTGTTATCAACACAGCAATTCTGTATTTAATGTTCTTTAAAACATTTAAATGTACCTTCTAGTCCTGATATATTCTCCACTAGTGCTACTTCTTGATGCCTCACTACTCAAAGACAAATCATTATTGGAAGAAAAAGAATATAGAGAGCAGAAACCTTCTGAATGTACTGAGCAAGAAAGTTGGATGAAAAAAAATGAAAGCTTCCAAACAGTGCAGTTATCTTCTTTAGCTACTCCCTTAGCCTGTACAAATTCTGTTGTAGGCCTCTTATGATACACCTAAGGAATATTTGTTGTTTATTTTTAAATCTTGTAATGTTTGTTCCTGGAAACCTACTTTTGCTCTTTGCAATTTCCTCTTACTTAACGCCTGCTGAAGTTTAAGTTCCTGTTTATTGGCTTCCCTAGGATCATGTTTCCAAAATTCGAAGGATTTCTGCTTGGTTGAAATATACTCTTGAACCTTGCCATTCATCCGGTTTAGCTTAATCCTGCTTTCCTGGTTCCCTTTCTTGCACAGTACACAAGCCTTCAAAGACAGTTCCTTTTAAAGTACTGTCATTATTGCCTTTGCTGTCTTCCAGTTTAACTTCGAGGATCTCTACAACTAATCTAAGTTTACTAAGTGTGTGAATTCCACTTAATTTCTTAGTTTTTACGAAAAAAAAAAACCGACACATGAGCAACTCAGAAATATGAACAGAAGCCATCAACCTAAAGACAGAGAAACCAGTAAGAGGGGAGAAGGGGAGCAGAGGAGTACTGACTGTTCCCACTTCTGCTGTATGACTGAACTGGAGGTGGAGAGGTGCCTGCAGAATCCTAGTAGTGTTGAATGAACCAGTACATGTCAGCTTCTGCACTAATGGCCACCAGTATTTTCATCCCTCCTTACTATCCACTGCAAGGTAGTGGTAAAAGTTCTGACTGCAGATAGGCTATCCACCATGTCCTACTAACAAGAAGCTTATTCTGGACTGGAAAATAAAAGGCCTGGCAAACTAAAATCCTCATATAATGGGTTGGGTACAAGTGCTGTGGCCACAGATACCCTGCCAAATCCAGGCTCTTGTACTTAGCACTTTGTGAAATCTTGCAAATCCATAGTAAGCCTTCACCTGAAGGACCAGCGCCTAGGGTGGCAAGGGCTGCTCTCCATGTTCTGCCTTGCCTTCTGGCACAGAGCAGTGCTTTTGACAGACAGTTAGCTTCATTTATAAGTAGGAGTTCTGAATATTGAAGTCATAGTTGCCACATTAGAAATATAAATCAATCTAAAATAAATTAAATGCTTATGGAATTGTCTTTCATACCTCTCATTTAAGGTTTTCCAAGATAATTTTTGAAGGTGCATTCTAAGATGTGTGTCCTTCTAAAAACAAAGGTGTATAATGCATCAGTATTTGGAGCCAAGTTGAGAAAAAGGTTGTAGATGGACACGCTTTTGCCAGCTGCACCACAGGATTAGATGACCAGGTTGCTAGACACAACCCTGCATGGAGTCCCCTTTGCCCAGTACAGTGGGATGGGGCCACCAAATTTTCTGTCTGTATGTTGTCATATCTGCAATCCTTTAATCTTGTCTAGGAAAGGAAGAACTTGCACTCAACATTTGAGTGTGTTCAACGTTTAATTGAAAAAGACAGAGCTCTGCAGGCATATAATGGAATTGCATCTTCTTTGACAGGCTTAAAAGTAGATGCTACTTTCTAGGATTGTTTTTTTTACTTGCTTTGTCTTTTAACATTTGATCTCTGGAGCCATCACTCATCTCTCTGGTGGCATTCTGTTTCCTTAGAGCACTGCTGGAATTCAGCCAACTCCATGTTTTGGTACCACCAAAGACCTGTGTGATTGCTATTTCCTCCCCTATCACACATTGTGAAAATGTGTTACTTCTGTCTCAGCGGTATCAGATCTGACACTATCGTCTATGTGTGCACAGAACTCCATTGGTTCACATTTTTTAAATTGTTGGAGTCTTTCCATTTTCTCCTCTTTTTCAGGAGAGGATATAGTATTTTAAAACACTTTCAGTCATTCTAGGACCTGAAAATTGGAATGCTTTAAGGTAATTTAGCCATTCAGAGCCTTCCATTGGTTTTGAAAACTGGTGATAAAGAAAAATATTGCCTTTTATTACCACATATAGGTTATGAATGCCTCTGAGACCCAACGAGAGTAGCAGCTTCAGATTATAAGGAAAGGAGAGGCTTGACCATCTTATTATCACAGTAAGCTAACTTAGCAGAAAAGAAAGGGGTAGAAGAAGTGCGAGTACTTTGTATAGTGGTATCTACACATTTCTTTAGTACAGCACTGATGTCAGGAATGGATAGTCCCTATTAAAAATGGGAGGACCTCTCACTGTCTGCAGACATAATACAACATTGAAGATCCTGTAGCAACTCTTGATTCTGCAGTTGAATATGTGAGGTTTATTCTTACCAAAACTCATAATCTAACAGGTATGTCCTTCTTCAAAGCCAGGTTTTGGACTGTGCTGTGAAATTTCTTGCCAAGCTTCTGTAGGTTCTATTGTAACAGAAGCCAGGCTGAGTGGATACAGTGTGATTCTTCTGTGTCAAAATGTTTAAATTTATGAATATTTAGGCATCCAAGCAAACTCACCTACTCTTTAGAAATACTTAGTTCCCACTGCTGTCTTAACATACATGGGACCTGCCAGAACTCAACACCTCATAAGATTAGACTGCTTTTAATTACGTGTCCAACCATTACACTCAACCGTTGATGTCTCTGAGATAGTATGTTGCAGACCAACTCACAATAAATTGCACTGAGCCATTTTACATTCCAGAAAGGTAAGTCTTAGGCATTTGGCGTCCAGATGAGTCCTTTCCGGGGGAGTATCATCAGTATTATCATAGAATCATTCAGGTTGGAAAAGACCTCTAGGATCATCTAGTCCAACCTTCTTCAGACATCTCTCTGGCCACTAGACCACGTCTTGAAGTGCCACATCTACTCATTTTTTGAACACCTCCAGGGATGCTGACTCCACCACCTCCCTGGACAGCCTGTTCCAATGGCTAATCACTCTTTCAGTGAAGAACTGCTTCCTGATATCCAATCTAAACCTGCCCTGGAGCAACTTAAGGCCATTACCTCTTGTTGTTTCATTACTTACCCAGGAGAAGAGACCAGCACCAGCCTTGCTACAACCTCCTTTTTGGTAGCTGTAGAGAGCAATGAGGTCTCCCCTCAGCCTCCTCTTCTCCAGACTAATCCTAGTTCCCTCAGGTGCTCCTCATACAACATATTCTCAAGACCCCTCACCAGCTTTGTTGCCCTTCTCTGCACCCGCTCCAGCACCTCAATGTCCTTCT